>QVRM01000713.1:0-43909 GCA_003439945.1 Dermanyssus gallinae
CATTTCCGACGAATAGCATTGCTAAATATTAGAAGTGGTAAGTGGTAGGAATTGTACACATTGACAGAAATATAGAATATATATAATTGTAATAACAGAAACATGGGTATTCAGAGTGTGGTAAAAGGGAAATAAATATATTGGTAGTAACAGAGATACTATGTGGGGCAGAACGTGTAAGTGGTGGCATGAGGAGGTACCCGGGTAAAAATGAGGAACACGGGCAAACATACATATGCAGACAAAAGGTTCAGCACTTGGTGGTACAAAAAGGAATAACACGGCAGGCTAACAGCAATTGAACAGTTACTTGGGGGCGCCAGAGAACAACAGTTTAATGAAAAGTAAGCGAGTCCGGACAAATATAGTCACTGCGGGGAAAAGCATGGCTAATTTCATACACGAAAAAGTGTACACAAAAAATGCGGCGATAGAAGGACAACTTTTTTTTATCAGTAATAGATTAGCAAACGGACTTCGAGGATGATACGGGTATAATCACAGGGGTAGAAGAAATAAAACAAGTTATTAGAATAAGAAAGGCAAGAGGGAGTGCGGGTTAGACGGAATAACAGTGTCGATGGTTAATCGTTGAGAGGGGACTACATAAGTTGAAGTTTCTAATAACAGCTTGCGGGGAGCAGCATATCGGGAAGTTGGCGTAAGGGGAGGGTATCTTTGCTGCTGAAGGATGGCGTCGATAACGATGATTTGAGAAATAGACGGGCGACGACTATTACACCAATTACGGATCTTCATGCAAATCTATAAGAGAGTATGGTTAGAAGCGAATAGTAAAATTGTGAAATGGCAATGCGGGTTTTGGAAGGGATATATGTGAGATGACCATATTTTGTTTGTTAAATTAAATAGTTGAGATATCTAGTATACGGGATGTATTAGTTTCCCAGATCTAGAAAAGCTTACAAAACTGTTAATTGAGATAGCTTGTAATATGGCAAAAGAAGATTTCGACACATGTTGGATAGGCTTATTAGAGGGTATTTATAGGCAAAACACAATATCATCAAACAAAAAAAGGGGATATAAAGTGAATACGTTGGCGCTAAAAGCCTACGACAGGGGTGTCCTTTATCAACTTTTTTACTAATATATATATATATATATACCCAAAAAATCGAGAAAAATATTAATAAGACCGAATTGCTTGATGTCTGTGGGGAGGCAGCAGATGAATTAGATATGGTATTCAACGAAAAGAAGAACGCGATTTTAGTATTTTCGAAGGAGCGGAAGCTAAGGTTGAAGGAGAGGAAGAGTATTTAGACGAATATTTAGCTCGGGTTTACGGAGGAATTAAAAAATAAAAAGATAAGTATAAAGTGAGCTGAGATATTGGGGAGATAAATGGGACAGGAGGGTGGCAAGATAGATGAGTAGTCCACTCAGTAGTAAAAAATGAACAGACACTGCTTTGTTCAGTGGGGAAATAAAAGTAGGAGAAAAGAAGTGGCGGCGTGGGTCTAGGGGACTAGTGCGCTAGTCATGGTTGTCATCTGCAGGAATGTCGCCGGTTCGATCCCTGTTGTTGATCGAATTTTCTTTGAGCGATGTTTATTGAGAATGAATGCTAAACCACACCGCTGAAAGTCAGCGGCCATGCTGCCACAAGGACTGTTGGGGAACTCTAGATATCTTAATATGTCCGGCCCTCGGTGCATTAAAGATATTATTATTATGGTTTATTAACACCCAGGTTGGGTAAAATTAAAGATATATTAAAGATATACCTCACGTTAAGTTCCAAGCCCGTAGGGCACGGAGGATGGTCTAGCATACACAAAGTTACGGGCAGCACTTATGAAGAACACTAGTTTAATTGAAGTATACAATAATATGAAATCTAAAATGAGTGGAATAAAATGATTATACAAAAAAAACAAAAGACAGCGGGCCCTTAGCGGATGCGAGAGCAAGTGTGTATACACGAGGGTGCAGCGGAACTGCTACGAGAAATACCAGTCCGTCGGATATGCGGAAGAGAGAGGAAACGTTAAGTCATCTGGTTAGGGAGTATGAACAATTGGTATAAACTAGGGATTTAGAATTAGGGGAGGCGTTAGGATTAGACATGAATAAATAGAATGCAGAAATCGCACAAATTAGAATTACAAAGCAGTTGCGTGTACACACACTTATCAAGCAAATAAATCAATAAATGTAATTTCGCCGGCACTGATTTTGTATTCAGACATTACATACTAAGCCTTGCTATGTCTCACTCTTCTCTCTACTATTTTCACGCGTTGTCACCCCCTTACGACAGTGAAGTAAGACTTTTGAAAGCGGCTGTCTCGTGTGAAATGAAGATCGAAAGCTCACATAGAGAATGGCGAGTCGCGCCCATGCCAATACCAACGTTGTAAACTTGTGAAATCCTTTATAAATAAATTACTTTCTATAGTGTTAGTATTGAGCTAAAACACGTATACACTATACTAAAGATGCGTCAATTTAAAGTGATAATTTTGCTCTATTAATCACTGCCTATATCTAATGTATGCATTTCTATGCAAATAGAGGTATGATCTATTAACCTATATTTTTTCTTATGTTATTGAGCTGCATGTCAATAATTAAAATGTGGGCTTAGATTATGGTAATATAAATTGACTTATGTGGCATAAGGAGTATATTTATTTATTTGTATTAGACATTTTTACACAAGGAAACGTCAAGCTGGCCATAACAGTAACCACTTCTTGCTTTAACATGCATACTACTGCTGTTTTCATAAAGTGGTATTTCTTATATATAAAATATATATACAATGAGCAACTTCATTACAATTTCTGAAGGAGAATCTCTGCTCCCTTGTTGTTCTTCTCTTGTGAGATTTCAGCCTTATCCATTGCAAGAATGTTCTTCGCCCACTGCTGCACCTCAACATCCCGGAGTTCCATTAAAGTCACGCATAGAAAAGCTCCTCGATTACAGCGCCACCACGATCGGATTACGTCTTCGCCAATACGATCCTTCAGCAAGCGAGAGAACTCTGCTGCATCCTTTTCCTTGTCACTAAGAAGCAATTTCTTGAGAAAGAAATGTCCCTGCTTACTTTCGACGAGGTGATTTTCAGCGGTTTTCTCGTACGGTACCTTGAGTAGGTCGACGACTTTCCCCATACCTTGGAGCCGAAATTCCTCGTCGGCTGCCAGAATAATATCTCTGACGACCACCGAAGTTTCACCGTCTGCAACGAGCTCTTCCAGATGTTCGCAGATACTTTCTATTAGCGGTTGTTGAACGAGCTTCCGAAGCTCGTTACGACGGAGCTCTGGGGCCTTTTGGAGTTTTCGTTGGTATCACCTTGCTTCAACAATTCAATCGTATCCGGTGCAATGACGTGCGGGTCCCTTCCGACCATAAGATACACAAGGACTTTCGAGCCAAATTTGTCCTTGAGAAGGTTGTACCGGTTCTTCATCAGTTCAGAGATGACCGACTGATTCAGCATCACGGTATCATCGACTACGTCAAACAGACCCAATAGCACCTGTGAAACGACAGACAGACAGACACGCACATTGCCACTTAGAGCATACATGTGAACACCTGACAACATCGAAGGTTGACACAGTAGGCCGGAAATTCGAAAGTCTCGGCTTGAACTTGCTTAGACATGCAGTTGTGCGACACAACAATAGCAACAATCTCATTATTACTACTAATATAATACAATAACCACCACCACAAGTGCGGGCGCAGCAAGCATATAAAAAGCATGCCTTCTTTAGCATTCTTTTTCTAGATGTTCAAGATACTCGTAATAGTGTTATAGTCAAACGACAAACCCAGGTCAGAAATATAAACAATAATGTATGTTATTGTCGTAAAATCTGAAATAGCAACATCTTGAGTGATCTTAAAACGCTGTGAATATGCCTTGAGATTTAACGTCGATTTCGTACTTTATGGCCTTGATCATCCGTGGCGATTTTGGTCACGAATGGCTTTAAGCTCTTGGCAATCGCTTTCCTCTCCTGGCGGTTGAATACCAGATGCACTGAGCGCTACCTGCATCCCTTCTTTCGTGTGTAGAATTTCCACAAGAATATGCTGGATCTGGCGGATCATTTCAAGCAGTTCGGTCTTATCAGTGAGCACCTCAAACAGCTGAAACAGCAGCAGGTGATACAGACCATACTTGATGACACCCTTGTCTGTCAGCTTAAGTAGTTTTTCCTGCAAGTACCCATAATGTCACAGTAATCATTAGTCCAAGATACACAACTGGTTATGACAACAGTACGCCCAATCATACAAGTATATACGGAATGTAGCCATATACAATGTCCTAATATTAAACAGCTAGTTAAGGAGTATATATATATATATATATACTGATTTCTTCATATATGTGTTATGTTGATATCAATACGACAAATGAAAATCGTCGTGCAAAATCCCTTTTGAGATTCACAAAAAAACACAAATCATGCAGGAGTTCAAATAGCTTTGCCCTCGCTTGTTGAAATTCCTTTACATGTGACAAATGATCGCTAAGTGTGCGACGTGGATGCGACATGGAGTATATTGCGCTAGCTTTAGTATGACAGCTCGATGCACACGCCAGTTCAACTCGGCAACAACGAAATATTTGTTTGCTATTTTTACTGTTTGAAAATCGAGTTCTGCAAATTAAAATGGAATAGTTCGCTATCGCAGTCTCGCTTATTGTTAGGATATACGTTTTATAATCACTGATATATAAGGTTTGATTGATTTACAAACTTAAATCGAACTTGTTAACTTCCGCCACGGAGCAAAGGCAACGTATCTGCCTGCTATGCCTTCGACGAACATTTCAGAAGGTCTGACGTAGGCAACTTGTACAGTATTTTCGAGAATGGAAAAATGTCTATCTTAATTATTCCCCAACGATCGATGCTCACAAACAAATCATCGCTACTGCTACTTTGCACACGTTAGAGATACATTGAACATAACAGAAAATAATACGTAGGCAACTTCTGCTTAGTAGACTAGCTGGACTAAAAGCAGTTGGAACCTCTCTGCCGCTCTTTACACCATAACCCTGGCTACATTTTTCAAATAAGGACAACACTTTGGTGCGCAAAATCTCACTCAGTTAGTCGGTAGAATGGTCATATCCTACAAACGTCAAACGTTTTACGTCATAAAGCTTGTTGAAAGCTCATAAAAATAAAGCAAACTTTGTAAAGTGCATATATATATATAGATATAGGCGGAGGTAGTAAAAACTGTACTAACCTTAAATTCAGACAACATGTTTTGTTTTGTCGTCTTTTCTGTGCACAAATCGTATGCCGCCTTAAATGTGGTTGCGTCCTCGCTCTTGAAATAGACCAGTTCTCTCGAGTAAAACTCTTGCGCCATCTCGGCCCGCATCTTAGTGTTGCAATGGTCGTCGTACAATGCGGAAATGATATTGGCTGCCTCCTTATGCAGAAAGAGGTCGGCCACTCTTGTCTGAACCGCCCGATAGATCGCTGCTTTATGTGCCTGACTGCCGTGCCGTACGAATGCCATGATAACGTTCTTGGCATACTTGCATTTGGCATAGTGAACGATCTTCTCTTGAACCTCGGCGAAAATCTCGTTTTTAATTTCGTGGCTGCCATTCGCATAGAGGCATTCCACAACGCGCGACGTGTCGTGCGCCTCAATAATATTGACAATGTTGCCTCGTATGAGTTGATGCAGGTCAGCGGCAACCTTGTGCTTCTCTTCCGAGCCGAACATCTGCTCGGCGCAGTTTCTCCCACAACTTCTTGGCGTCCAACTGAAGCTGATAGAACTTATTGTCTTGCTGTTGACGCATCTGTAAATAGCGAGTATAGCAATATGATGTAGTTAGAAACCTGATAGATTGGCGACTTGTTTAATTTAACTGATCCCGATAGCCATAAAACAATAAGGCTAATGAAAATAAATTTGTCATATTGCTATTTCCATATAGAAAGTGTAAATTAAAAGCGTACTATGCACGCAAGCAATCGAATCAAATTGAGATTCAATGCGTGTTTGGCGTCAGCCATGCGGTCAGTGGCACTCTGTTGACAGAAAAGCGCCATAACGTGCACTTGCACGTCTGATCAAATGAACATTAAAGTACACACTAACCGAGCACATAATATTTCAATAATGCACCTCTAAATCAACTTGTTATGCGTTTCCTTGCTCGCTCCTACAACAAATGTGCGGTTTCAACGCAATTTAGCTGTCACTGCGTTGCATAGTCAGACAAGACGTGTGGTATAAGAAAATCAGCCAAGAGCAGCCATTATCACCCCGTCGGAAAACTAACACGCTGGCCCTTGTGCATCGTAACCGCTACTACGAATTACTTGATTACACAAGGCGCAAGTCCTGAGTACAATCGTTTACCACGGCGCGTATGATTCGGAAGGCATAAACGACAAAATCTATTCTGCTACGTCTCTCTTGCACACAATGTCTACTAGGCCGCATCAGCAGTTCTAATATCGACATGTGTAGCTTTTGTAGCGGCGCTAGCACTGCCCTGTTGCTGCTGCTACATACCTCTGTTGGAAAAAGCCTATGTCAAAGCGTTAAAAAAACAATAGCTTTTTACCTTTTTGCGATCTTTTCGCTTCATCTCAAACCACTTGGGTTTTTCGCTGTCCTTTTTTTGGTCTGCTGCTGCCCCGAGTTTACCCTTCATCATCATCTTCTTCTTCTTCTTCTGCTGCAGTTGCTGTGCGTTTACGCCTCCTTTTGTGGTCCAAGGCTTCTTGAGCGCTAATGATGGTTTCGTCGCACCAGCCCCTGGAGTTTTCTGCTCAATGGCGCCAGCCCCTGGAGTTTTCTGCTCGATGGTGCCAGCCCCTGGAGCCTTCTTCTGCTGATTCTTGGCATCAGCAGTGACTTTGGCAGGCTTTTTCGCTGGTGGCGGCGCCACTCCATCTGCATCGTCTTCACGTCGACCAGGGGGACGACGCTTCGTGCCAGACGCCATCTTTACAGCGGCGTTTCCAACAGCTGCGCGCGTCTACAGTTGGCAGCAGAAACACGATCATGTATAAGGGCCGTACACACGATGGTGCAATTTATATATATATATATATATATATATATATATATATATATATATATATATATGAATATATATATATATATATATACACCCCCACTCTATACAAGATAGAGTAATACTCCCAGTGCACACGATCTCTTATATATATATATATATGCCTACAGACATATATGGATTGATTTATATATATATGTATTGAAATACACATGTCACATTTTATATCTATATAACAGCAACATAAGCGAACATGTTATGATATCTTTAGGGTTTCCCTAACAGTCCTATGGCAGTATGGTCGCTATATATTCGGGAGTTCAGTTTTGGCTAAAGGCCTAGCTTCCACGGCTAGCTACTACGAATGGCAGGTCTCAGGGAAGCTTGCAATTTCTGTCATCACGTAGACCGTGCATCAATTGCGAATCCCATAAAATGGGAACACTTAGCCTTAGAATAGCTATGTAGCTCCAGTATATAGGAATCAATTAGAAATCAAACCATGGTTCCAATTCTGTTCACCCAAGAGACCCATAGCATATGTATATACGTTTATTGGGCTAGAAAGCATCACCATAAAACGAAATATTCAAGTTGATCTTACCTTGAGGGGAGTTTTGGCCTTTTTTGCTTCGCTCTGCTCAATCATCACGAATCTCGACGCAATTAACTATAACCATACTCAGAAACGGAAAACGTTTGACGTAAGTCACTATGTATAATATGCATATGTAGAGACAGTTTACAACTCTGGGGTCTATGGAGATGACAAAGACTTGCTCCTTGTCCAAAACAATATATATATATATATATTCGCACACGTTCTCGGGAGACAATTGTCGCTCCATTGGCATAATTAATAAAATATAACTTAAATATATCTCATTATATATATATATATATATATATATATATATATGATCGCAGTGATATGCGGTTAAGCTTACATAAATATATACAGTTTATGTATATAAGCATGAACTCCAACGTACGGCAAATATTTTCACTTAAGCTCTATCAACGAAGTTGCATTTCACTCAACATGCACATATTCGGTAGTGTTATTAGATTTCTACCTACTTAGTGCTTGCAGATGTTAAAATTAAGCTAATAAGCATCGATTAGTGCCATTATCACTCGTTGGAATACTAGATTGGCTAAGTGAAAGTGGAGATTAGTTACTACTCTTCTCATTTAACTTAACCTCGTTTATTTGCCTCGTTTATCTTGGCGGCTGAGTACGAAAAATACTTGTTGTTATGGAATGATCGAATTCCACATACTATTGCACACCGATGGCCGAGACAGCCACCACGATTGTATTAACAGTGGAACGGCAATTAGTGCAGCAATGTTCACACGTAACACGTTCATATAAATATCAGATTTTTTTTTAAAAAAAATTACTATATATAATATCAGATTGGCTGTGTCAAAGTAGAGAGAGTTCGTTACTCCTCTTCACAACTCTTCAACTTATACCTCGCTGATTTGCCAATCTTGGCAGGCTGCGTACGAGAAGTACTGTTTTGATATAGGATAATTATATACTTCGACACACTGCTGCCACTGGCCGCCATGCAGACCGCTACCATGCTTGTATTAAGAGTAGAACGGCAGTAGTAATTAGAGCAGTAAAGTTCATCACCTTGACACTAACCAACCAACCAACAATCGAGGACAGTATCTGAGCTTCTTCTTCGTTGAGCGGACTTTGAGCTGAGCGCACCTCACGAAAGCCAGAAAGAAACAGCGAAAGCCGACGGCGACTCAACTTCACGACTGCTGCCTTCGAACACACGTGCGGCCGTCTCGCTAACACGACGAACGAACTCCTAGCGCAGCCGCCGCCGGGAGGCTGGTTCTCTCCCCTTGTTGATCAACAGAACTAGATGCCGTGGCGTCGTCGTTCTGTGTGTTCCTTGGCTCACCAAAAGGGCTCGCCCATTGAGCAGTATGGACTTTCCCTCTCTCTCTCTCTCGGATGGCTTGGCGCCAAGTTCAAAACAATTCGAACACACTGTTGTGCACATCCGTCCAAACTCAGCTGGTGAGCTCTGCGGTTCGTTCAGTTGTTAGCTTTCTAGCTCTCTTCTCAGGTCGAGCCCGGTGGCGTGGTAGATTAAGTCTGCGCCTTTGCAACCGGAGGAGACACATAGCAGGTGCGCGGGTTCGAGCCCCACCGTTGCACATTTGTATTTATGGGGGTCCGTCTATGAAGCAATGTCAAAAACAGTTCCGTGGACGTTAAATCTTGGCTGAGGGGTCAGCCCGAAAACTTTAGCTCTCTTCTCAGAGTCGAGCCTTGTGGTGGTGGCGGTGTGAGTGCGCGGTGCATTATTCCGTAGTGAGCCGTGCGACCGCACGAGACACATTGTGTGCACAAGTGCACAAGGTTTACACTTGTGTGTATGCGGTCGCTCCCGCGTTACGAAGCAATGCGAATTGGCAATTTCGTGTGGCCAACGTTAAACGCTGTTGGCTGAGAGCTGTCATTCCGTCAGCCTGAAGAAGCTCTCTTCTACAGTCGATTGGCGGAGAAGCATTGTATATATATGTAGCAATATATACGTATATATGCGTAGGTATGTTCGGTGGTTTACTGAAATACATAGTTACAATCACATTTGAGATTGCGTTTGTCTATGTTTTGCCCATTTGGCGATGGCCCGATTACGTATCATTAATATAGGAATTACTTCTAACGTTGGCTAGCCGGACAACATGCGGACTCTGTCTATGCTCTGACAGACAGCGTTAGGAGAGATCGTGCATCGGCTGGAGACAGACTGAGTGGTTTGGTGAGGATAGGTGGCACGAGGAGAGTGCGAATCATTAGCCGCAGGGGTTTCGCATGACAGCCAGCTGACCTCGAGGTCTCAAGGCGCCTTTTGGCCCAGCCGTACTGGCAATGAAGATCAATAATTCGTTCTGGGCTCCTTCAGGAGCTAACTTAGGCTCCTGCCGGATCAGCGACGTACATATCCACTTGGTCATCTGACATATGATGTGAATGCATGGTACACGTATGGTAAGCTGACTCGATGCTAAGTTCAAGTTGCACGGCGTCTCTGCTTCTTTCAGAATGCCAGGCAATACATAGCGATATCACACGACAGAGGTCAAGGTCGAGTATAGTGAGATGAATAGTGAGAGACGAGTATCTATCTACCCACTCATAGATCAACAGCAACAATGTTATCCTACCTCGGCACTTGCCGGTTTTATTGTTCCGTCCGACTTATCGGTAAAGCAGCGATGGTCTAGTTCGACGAGCTTGTGGAAGATAACCTGCACCATTTAACTTGATTTGCAAAGCGGTGAAATTGAGCGTTGTATAGAAATTATACCGCTATCATTTGCTCCTACAATGTAGGCATCTTCTAATATTGATTTTATACATCGTTGGCAATTGAGTGATCTGCATTTACGATTGATCTATTCACACGAAGGCGCACATCATTTACTATACTCTCGGATTCGATCTCGACTTAATCGATTATGAAAAGTAGCGAAAAGTACGTAGCCATTTAGAGCGCAATCTTATTGGGGCCCAACTGTCACCCTACATTGTCTAGCACAGGCCGTACACGTCTAAGATTAGAGTGTTATATGGTGTGTGCTTTATATATAAGAATGACAGCTTAGTGACAGGCTAACAAACCATGTGCCATGACTGTTAGGAGTTTGAAATCCAAGTTACACATATTTGGTGGATTCCAGGACTTGTTAGTAGTGTAACTCGAGAATTACTTATAGTATTTTTTATTAAGCCTATCTAACTATCAGTTTTAACGTCCTGTAAACAGGGATATTGAGAAAATTTGAATTTATGTATATATAAACGCAAAACGTTTAGAGTACTTACAAGTCACTGACCGCAGTTGTGCATACATGAGCTGATAAAGATACCTATAGTGAAATTTATACCTATGGTAAAATGAAACCGGCGGCCAATACACAGGAGTGGTTGCAGAAAAACTAGAAGTAGGCTTTTAATGTTTGATAAAAATTTAAACTATTTCAGTTCGAATAGTCCAGTTCTCTTCAACTTGATTGTTGCAGCACGAAGCGCAGTTTGGGTGTGGTGATGAGCGGAATCACGATGGAAGCAATCGGAGGCCCGTTGACCTAAACTGAGTGAAAACACGAACTGGATAATCGAAGGCACGGCCACTGGATCAACCATGTTGTCAGCATAAGATCATAAAGGTGGGACAAACACGTATATATAACACTTATAGAGTATCGCCGAGGTGGTTGTAACGAGTAAGCAAGCATATCGTGTTAATACGGAACTGTTTTGCCATCTCAGACCAAAAAGTAACTGCACCTTGTTGGTGGGCAGTCTAGAGGCATATACATGCCGACGTATAATAACGTTATATTTTATGCTATTGTTTTCTTTTGCGGTTGTTTCCATCGGGTAGGTGATAAGCTTCGCAAATCTGATGAGTGGGCGCTACAGTGTATATTTGCGTTATCAGCAGCAATGAGAGTGATGGGTTTCGTTGCCATGTGGTACCTTTGAAACGTTTTCAGATGTGGATTCTTCACCGTGCTGCACGGGTGCTCGGTGCGGCCTGCCTTGTCCTGACGGTTTACCTGTGTTTCGCGTTCTACAACTTCGAAAATGACGTAGAGTTGTTACGTGCGCGGCACATGGCACCGACGGGGCGCCCCGACCGGAAACAGGCCCCGAAGTTTAACAACACACGCATGCAACCCTCAAATAGAGCAAAAAGGAATCCCGCAAATGAAGGCCGGAGAGCCCAAGTCACGGTACGGATCGAGCTCATCGGAAAGAGTACAAGATCTCTTTCCACTGTTTATGATGTTATATATATATATATATATATATATATATTGTACGGGTACAGCGAGTTGGATGCTGAGGAAGGGGGCATATATATAAATGCATACAAACATCGCTAGACATTTCGTGTCAAATTATTCCAGTATTTCATGTTATGCTATAGATAATGAATATTATTCATATAGGGCATAGATACAGGTGATTTTTTCCTATCTGGGGCTTAACTAATAGGTCGTCCAAGGCTAGATCTGCCGAAAAATGCTTCCATGACTTCATACCATATATGCGCAGCGTCTAAAATATTTTATTTCTGCGGGGGTTTACGTTTCAAATTTAATTAGAAAGTGAAATATTTTTTTCTATATAGACATTCGATATTTGTAATAGACGCTTAGCACATTTGTTACGAAAGCCGGTTGTCGTTATAGTTTACTGTGGTGCGAGTACCAGAAGAAGCAGGATTTTGGATTTGTGAAGAAAGAGCTGGTACGCGAAAAGAAGCTCGATGCATATTCTGTAACGTGGTTAGACAAGCTATGTAGTGGCGTAACAATAAAGGCGGGTGAAGTTCAGCTTTTTGACGTTGCGATCAACTCGGTTGCTCAGAGCCACTATGTCAAATTCCATAGCAGAGGAGGCAGTTATGGTCAACGTTTGCGTCTATATATATATATATAATGTGTTGCAGGCCCGTCGCGCGGTTCCCGTAGTTCCGGGACACCTGTTAGCTCCACACCTACTGCATCTGCGGGTAGAACACACAGTCAAGTCATCATTGCTGCCCTCAATTATCTTTGACAATCTGCATGATCCCTTGGAGGTAGAAAACATCATTTGCGACTACGAACAGCAATTAAAGTGGTCAGCGCTGCCGCATGATGAGGTAAGACCTTTTCAGATTCTCAGATGTTGAAGAAATAGAGCATTTGTTTGCTAGGTTGTTTTGCTTAATGTTGAGCATTTGGTCTAGCGGTTTTGCCTAGACGTACTTAGACTGATGTAGCGAATTCCCAGCATAAGCTGGCTTAGCACACTTCAATTAGTAATTCATGTAAATACACTTTACGTATGCGGGCTTGGCTCGACTGCGACATGCCTTTTTGCATGCAAGCGTAACCGAAGGTGAGATCACCGGAGACTGAGGAGGAGTGCTTTTTCACCAAGAATGCAATAAAAACATTGCGTTTTAGAGTTTCTGCCAGTACGTCAGTCAAATCATTAGAAACGATTGGGTGTAGCTTGCTGGTAAAAGCTTTTTCAAAGAATTTTATGCTCAACAACTGTGCGACTATTCGTATTATTGAAAAATTGCCATTGTGAAGATTTAACAATGTGTGTTATATTAAAATAATCGTAACCCAGAATCGCACTCATCGCATCGAAGCCAGCAAGTATATATATATATATATATAGAAAGAGAGAGAGAGAGCTTAGAAGCCTAAGTAATTTACCCTCACGCAAGCATGCTAATTGCAATACGGCATTTGTATACAATTTTCTAGGTGACAAATGTAACCGATAAGTGCTGGAAATTGGCTGCTTCATGGGTGCGCCCGAAATTCGGTTTGAGATCTGCATCGACTCGAGAGAAGAGTCCTTCGTCGAGGCTAGGGCAGTTGCTTCACGCGATGAGTGACGCGCCCATCTTAAAGGCGGATGTCGCTAAGAAGGGCACCCAGCTTAAATTGTTACTCACTCTTGACGGAGGGCAGCAGGCACTCTTTAAGCCGATGTTGTAAGTGACTAAACTGCATGCACTGAATGGAACTAAAATAAGTCTATATATTATTTATTCGTATGTGGATAGATAAAGAGAAAGCGAAAAAATGGGTCAGGGCAGTAGGTAGCATTGTATTCGGACAATCTACATTATTTGAATAATTATATGCGGTGTATTTGATAGCGCGGCGTAAAATTGATTTTTTTAATTTTCTTTATTACCAGCAGGCTTCGTATGACCTAAAATCAATACTTTGGGTTTTCTAGCGCTACAACTTTAGGTCATGTAGAAATATTCCGAAGTCTCCGGCAAGAGAAATGCCGCTATTCACATAACGAATAAAACGAGAAGTCTTGGAACAACCTCTGCGCGCATATAAAAAAACATTATCTCTCGCCAAGCCTTCCCAGGACATAGAGGAAAATTATAATGATGACTTTTTGTCTGTTGGTCTGATGGTTTGTATTACTGTTAGCTACTCGAGAGGTCACGTGATTCGAGAAGGACCTTTCGCGGGAGCGGACCGTCACAACGGAGAAATTGCAGCTTTTCATCTGGCTGCTCTCCTGGGCATGGATCGTACTCCGTTCGTCGCCGGCCGCAGGGTTAACCTCAGTGAGATATATCAGAAAAGCACGCCCGAACTAAAAGCCACCTTTTACCAGAATGATGGTAAGTCCCCATTGATAGCCATACATTATGGCAAAAAATACACAGTCAAGTATCGTAGAGTCGTTGCCGTCCTTAGCTGTTCTGTTTTATTGTTGCTTTTTGCCAAGCAGTTTTTCTGATAATTAACATCGCATTCTTGTTCTCTGTGAATACGCTAGTTTCTATTTTCACGTTTCGCCTCCAAGTTTTGTTTGTTTGCCCAGTAGAAGCATAGGCATATTCGCTGCTGGACTAGTAAGGTAATAGAAAAGTTTGATGAATCGATGATGATTAATTTAATAATAGATAAATAATAAGGTTACTAATAAGCTATATAATGCCACCCTAAATATCGATTTAAGGTTATGGCAAAGAAATGGTTGCCAGTTGGTGGCAACCAGGGCTCCTCATTTACATGCGGGTAACCATGAGGCGTTGAACGTCAGGCACATCTAAAGTGCAGGAAATAAGAGAGACCGAAGCTACCCTACAAAATAGGGTAAAGATCTTATCGGAATATCGGAACAACATTTCTTCGGAACAATATCATTGTGTTTCTTTATGGGGGATGCCTTAGCTTAGAACTCCAAGCTGTCACTTGTTTAGGTATCGATCACGTATTTTGCTTTCGCTGTTTTAGGGGGGCAAACATGTTTCTACGGCAAATGCTACTACTGCAAACGAGCGAACGGCGTATGTGCCGACGCGTTTGGACAACTGGAAGGCGCCGTCATTCTAATGCTTCCATCCTCCTATCGCCTCCAGTCTCACCGCAGTCCCTGGCAACGGACCTATCGTGAGGGCGTTTACGCGAGGTTGGTGCACACCAGCAATAGAGTGTCTGCTTATAGTTTCCTTTCCAGATTAAATAATCATTACAAAAATATGAAATGAGTAATTCATATTTTAATAGTCATTATTTGATTGCAAACGTATTCCCGTAATGGTTTAATGCGCATTCATGCATATATGTATGTGTCTTATGCTCTGCATTCTGTCTTGCGTATACTCATTGACTTGTATCAGAATTATCGTTGTCATTTATTACTGGATAAATGATAGTAAATACTTTACCATATAACACAGTTTAGACTCTAGCCGCCGTTCAAAGTAACATGTAATGCATTTTACTTCATGGCTCTTTTTATACCTACTTAGAGCGTACCCTCAAATATTCTAGGATCGGTTACATTTCACTCTAGCTGTCATATTATCAGTCCTAACTGTGGTATAGCCGATACAAAATGCAAGCTTAAATTTATATAGGGACATTCCATGAAACCATTCAGACAAAACACTCTCGTACACAGCTATCATTGTACAATGTTACAATGCAATATTTCGAGTAAAATCGCAATTTATTATATACTTATTTTCCATTTATTGCTTTGTACACATTCTGAGAATCAACACACGTCTCTCAGAACAATGTTCATACAGTGGGACGGAGTAGATGTACCCACGTACCGCCTATCAAACAGTCGAACACCGGTGCAGTGGGTGAGGTGGTTGTTTGAGAATTGGATTCATGGCGATAGTCCCGAGCTGAGTACTGCAGGCAACGCATACGATCCATCTTCTCGCTGGTGATTCTCGAGCAATAGGGCGACAATTCGCTGGGCGTCAGCGCACACCGCGAACATCGTGAACATCGGTTCCTTGTTGGACACCTATACCACACAGCAGAAGGTTGAAGCGACAAGCAAGACTTATACGATGATGGAAGGTGACATACGATGATGATGATAGAGACAAGGTGCTAGCTTGTATGTGGAGCTATGGCTACGTTACGGCGTTCTAAATACGGGCCCAACGTATGCACATAGTAGTCCTGTCTGAGCAAGCTTACCATATGTAGTCGACTGGAGAGGAATTGACCATGCGATGAGACGTGCGCGACGACCTTCCATTGTTCCTCGGCAGGACTCCATACATCCAGATCGATTCGCAGTTGTTCGACAAAGGACAGCTCCGGAGGACCGACCAGTCGAAGCCGAAACGGCACGTCTAGCGTCTCGTACAACTCGATTAATAGCTTCAGTAGCTCCTCTACGTCGGATAGGACTTCTTTCGTCGAACCGGTAAATGCCGCAACTCTCGTGGATTGCGAGAGTGTGTAGAGGCCGCCGTCGACGCTGCCTTCGCGATAGAACCGTCCGCTAGAGTACTGTCGCATCGTGGCAACGGAAATCTCTCGCCGCATCAGCTGGGCACAGAAGGACTCCAAACTGCTGCCGCCAGCTAAATGCATTCGATGTCCGCCAGTTTCCTGCTCCTCGACGAAGATACTGTTATCAGTTGCGGCGCCCTCAACGATTGTGTCGAGCACGAAATCTGGTCCAGACACCGGGAATACGACCCGAAGCATCCATTTTGTCCACGAACAGCGAGCAGATTTTCTGCTCCAACCCTGCAGCGACGGGACACACACACAAGACCACAATAGATCTAATGCTATTTCTACTTTGGTGCCTTGGTTTGAGATAACGGTTTTTATTTTCGGATAGATCATACAACTCTAAGTTAAGTTTTCCAATGAATTTGCGCACTGAAACTAACGGCCCGTTTCCACGGATACAGCAGCCTTATAGGTGTAGTCAGGTGAAATTGTACTGCAAACGGACAACGTTCGTAGGCTGACGTACGTGTTTAAGGAAGCTAGGAGCACGTCCTCGTATCTGAGGCAACGAGATACATCTGTTTTTTAGCACGTCACGCAAGAGAACACGAAAAAGTAAAATGATGTGACTGAGGCCCAGAAATGTTGCACTGTCACAACAAACGTTTCGATACTTACACACTGCAAACGAGTCTGAATATTTATCAGTGATCAAAAGGAGACATTCATCGCTCTTGTGACGTGACCTATCTAACTTGTAAACCAAGCCACTGTATGCGACAGAGATAAGAAAAAAAATCTTGACTCTATATTTGGATGCTTCAGATCAATTACATTGAGCTTCTAATGTCGATGAATGCGGTCCGTACCTGCGAGGTCTTCCAGAAGGTAGCAAAGAGTCTGATTCATAAACTGAAGCTTGCTGCCACCTAGTTCGACGTGATTCTTCGGTTTGAAGGCGAATTTTCGAGGTGGGACGTAGGTCCGGCACAGATGTGCCACCGGCTTGATTCCTTTACACAGGGGCGTATTTGGAATTTGCAGAAGAAGTGGAGCGCAGATCGCATCGATTTTGTAGAAGTCCTTTTTAGCTTTCTTCTCTGCCTCCGTCAACTGTAATAGTCAAATAGTTAGGCTAAGCGAATGTACGCTTGACGATGCGAATTTCGCGAAGCCTCTATTGGTACGTTTCAAAATGTATTGATACTCGCGCGCGCTCTCTCTCTCTCTCTCTCTCTCTCTATATATATATATATATATATATATATATATATATATATATAATATATATAGAATTTTGAATTGCTGAAGAGAAATAATGCGCCTAACGCAAGTTCAAAGCGAAATCCCTGATTAGCAGATCCAGCCATACGTTACATTTGTACTAGCATTGTATGCATAATACAGCCACATATAATGTAAACAGTGTAATCTTGGCAATTGGTTTGTAAGTCTGATAGAATAAATTGGAGGACTCTACAATGCATGTAATGTCCCTACAGACACAATATTAGGGAAATCTATTCTGTGTACTCGAGTAACCAATACCAATAAGGAAACATGCCAAGTTTCGATAAGTTAAAATTGGCCTTAATGTTTTTTAACTATTGTAACAATACGACTGCCGTAAGTTGTTATCTATTTGAATTGTGTGCGATGCATACATGAATCTTCCTAGTTTGCCTCACGTTGCCTCCCCAACAAAATCTAGAGACCTATGACGCTCAACATAGCACCAGCCAGTCTCACGGCTTTCACAGCAGCTATACAGGTTTTCTTCAAACAAATTCAAACTGGGACCTAAGTGTTAAATAGCTGGCATCACGAAACCTCTCAATTAAAGGCCGGACGGAGGGAACACTAAACAGCAGAACAGACACCCTAAGCAAGTGGAGCCGACTATGGGAAGCAAATCAGCAGGGGCCATTCTGGAAACTGCACAAAATCAATAATCCCTGATTTCAAAAATGGTAAAGCCCCACACACGGCTCGCTTACCTACCCATTCGCGCAACTGCTAACAGGCCATGGTGGCTGCTAGTAGCAACACCGCATTGGTGAAACGGACCCCGCCGTATGCCGCATGTGCAACTCAGGAGAGGCTAGAATTAAAAAAATTTTTTAAGGAGGTTGTTTTAGGGGGGAGGCTGCTGACGACTAAGACACTGCTATGACTGCTGCGCCTCTTCCGGCACTGAGCGAGATGAAGTAATCTTGAGAAGGTAGTACTGCGGCCACCCCCCGCCCAACTATCGGGGCAAAGATGACGACTGGATTTTAGTGTGTGTGTGTGTGTGAGTACCACACATTTTACCAACTAACCTCCATTGAAAAAAAAACAAAAAAAATAAATATATATATATATATATATATATATATATATATATATATATATATATATATATATGTAGACAGATAACCGACCAGTCGAATTTGGCCTTCAACTATTTCGCTGGGTTTCTTTCGCTGCTGGTGAGTAAGGATGCCGATTTCTTGTTCCAAACGCGCGAGTTCTCTGCGGATAACAGTGTAGCTTCTTGCTGCATCTCGAAGAGGTGCCAAATCGAGAGTACCGCCGCGAAGTCTGACATGGTGCTCGATTTCTGCAATAATAACAAGAGCAACGTTAAAATTAGAAGATAGAGAGCAGAGACTTCAATCAGATTATGCCAATACCGATCGTACATAAAATTTTGCAGGCAGTAGCAGTCCGAAGAACAACTTCAGATGTAAAGGAAGACTCGCGCTAGTAATCTAGTCTAGAGACGATTACTGATAATCTTGTCTGCCATGCACCGACACGGCTGTCGGTTTGCGCTAAGCGTCTCTAGAATAGTCCATAAATTCGCTGTGCATTAGCACCAGTTGCAGAATGTCTTAAGAGGAGTATTGCTCACGCGTTGTATATATATATATATATATATATATATATATATATACATATATATATCCTAAAAATGCTACATGTAAGTGTTCTCTAAAATAATTATATGATATTTTGCTGGCATTTGGCGGATGCAATCACAGTACGAGACACTACAATATTTGCAACTGCTATAATCGTGACTCCCTGATTACGCAATATACTATATATATATATATATATATATATATATATATATATATATATAAAGGATCATATTTTACACACAAATTAAACATTTCAACCAAAGTCACCAAATCCGAGAAAAAGAAGTTAAATGATTTATCTGAAAGGTTCTCAACAAGTGCTATAATCGACTTACAATATGAACCTGGTGTGTGTGTACAGACGATTTGACACTCTGACAATCGTAATGAGTATATCTGCTCACTAACGCTGCTTATCAATGCCCTATGAAATGCTGCTTTATAATATAATACGGAATGTTCACATATAAGCGCGAAATCAATACGTGATGGCTATGCAGTTGTGTCAGAGAGTGCGCAAGGCTAACCGGGTATATTGTTGACAATTTTGACGAGATCAAAGTGAGGCAGTACAATGGCCCGTTTTACATTGGAAGCCTTTCCGCGAATGTAGAGAGCGGTGTTTGCGAGAACGTCGACTGTCAGCTGACGAACATCTGCTGGCGCGCGCAGGCTAAAGCCAACGGGATGCCGTCGGAGTGCTCGAAACATTGTGAGCATTGTTGTGATGTTGTTGTTGTTGCTGTTGTTGTTGCGATGGCCTGTCGGTGTCGCCACTTCTCGGGGTATCCAGCCAGTTACCGGTAGTCGGTTACCGGTTAGTTACGGCGACGTTTGTAAGGTTGGTTGAGGAAGACACTGGCGATCGCTTCGTTTGCGAAACCGCGCAGCGAAACCGCCTACAGCGTTCGCATTGCAGATGTTTTCGCTCACGACAACTAGAAAGAAGCTCCCGAGTTCCGCGTATGCCGGATCCCATCGACGTGTGTTCGTTCGGTGAGAGAAAGAGACAGGAGAGAGACGAAAGACGGGAACGGCTACTCCAACAGCTTTAAGGCAGACAGACAGAAACCAGATAACAACTAAAAACCGACCTGGTACAGCAAGCACTGCCGTTCGGCCACTACTCAGGCGCCGATCAGCTGGTCGGCGACAACTTGGCCGGGGAAAGCGCTTCTCCATGTGGCCATGCTTGTAATGGCGGGAAAATTTAAAAGCGCGCCTCCTTCTAGGGGTTGCGCGAAGTGTCGAGCACACCCCACAAATTAACTAAGCAATCACGTGGGCAATATATTCGCAATTGTCTAATATGTATATTTATTTAAATCCTAATATGTAAGTTATACAAATGTTGTGCAAATCAGACATTCATGTAAAGCAGTAGGCGGTATTGCGAATGCGTCGCTAATAACGGTCTTAGGCAAAACTAATCTTGTTTTTATATGCGAGGTTTCGCGAATGCGTAATGTAGCTGCGTGCGTCGCTGGCAGCTAGCAGCGACTAATGAAACTTAAAAATGGATATGGTATATGCATTTTCTGCTGTTATTTTGCGTTCTATTTAATGTTCTAATTCAAGTACCTATCAACGCTTCCGCGTTAATGGGAAAGCTGCATTCAGGCGTGAGATAGCGTTGATTCTAAATCAAAAGCAATTAAAAGCACCTATTCTATATTATGATTATGATGATGATGATGATTATTATTATTACTTATTATAATTGTTTAAATGTTACAATTGTGAGGCGTGAACGTATACTCCTTGTCTTCTCCTAGCTCCTAAATATTATTCCATGGAACCGACAATACAGCCGGCGTTTCCTCGGCACACTGCAAGCGACAGCAGTTGCCGTAGAAACTCGCCGTCGCGCCGATTCCCTGTGAGATCTGTAATTCGTTGGCCCAGATCACTGATGAATCTCTTGGTTCCCTTGCTTACCGGACCCATTGTTTCCATAGATATTGACACTACGATGTAACCCGTCTCCAGTTCTTGGTACTTGCGTTTTTCCCATTATCTGCGCGCTCGGCAACCCATCCCGCTTCTAGTGAACTGTGGCGTATATAGGAGGAAGCCACTGTACAGGGCACTGTAGCATCCCATACTAAGCATCTGCCGTTAGCCCATAGCGGGATTGCTACACCGTCAGATCTTTTGTTGTCATGAAGTCCTAATCTGGGCTCGAGCGTGCTTGGTATACCAGCCCTGCGTAAGGCTTTTCTTATAATTGCATTGATTTCAGCGTGTCTAGAAACTCTACCATGGCTTTTGATGCAGCTAAGAAGGTGAAGCCCATCCTGAGTTACTGTGGTACCACATGCGTGGCAACTGTAGGGGTTGCAAACCGGGGCACCAATTCGAAGAGCTGTTACCATGTGGAATGATGTGTTGTCCAGCATGGTACCCAGCTGCGGAGAAGGGATTATTATTATTATTATTATTATTATTATTTATTCAATATTTTGGTGTTTCCCTACAATTGTGGGATCTAAACGTGTACCCGCCTAGGCTCACCCCCGCTCCTCAATCCATGGAGCCGATGACAGCGGCGGCGCTTCCCCTACACACTGTGAGCGAGAGTTGCTGACGTAGAAACTCACCTTCGCGCTGGTCACCCGTGTTAGCACTTATTTTGATACCTAGGTCTTTGAGGAAGATACTTGTGTTTTTGCTGATTGGGCCCATCGTTTCCATGGCGACGGGTACGAAGTGGTATCTTTTCTCCAGATCAGAGTATTTACGCTTTTTTGCGATCTCAGCATGTTCGGCAACCCACCCTGACCGGGTAGCGCTATGCATCAAGTATAACGGAGCCACTGTACATGATACCGTGGCATCCCATACTAGACATTTGCCCTTAGACCATGGCGGAATCGTGACGCCGTCGGGTCTTTTGTCGTCTTCGAAGCCCAACCTGGGCTCTAGGGTGCTTGGTATGCCGGCTCTACGAAGAGCCTTCTTTAAAACTGCGTTGATTTCCGCGTGTCTGAGAGTTCTACCAGGACTCTTAGAGCAGCTTAAAGGGTGCAGTTAATAATAATAATAATAATAATAATTATTATTATTATTATTATTATTATTATTGTGACGAAGTCACTGTGTGCATCACAGCGCAATTCAAATCTACTCTAACCGACCACGTCCAACGGCCACAGCGTCCAACGTTCACCGACCGATACATGTCTCAACCAACCACAGCCTTTCGCGCCGAAACCCCAACTTCATCCGCCGTCCAAACGATCATCGGCCGACATCGGGAGAGGGTTGACCTATAATCGGCAGTACAAGTAAAACAGTCACTTAACCTGTATTCGTATACGAAACAAACACAAACCACTGTAAATTTCGACCGATTTGAGAGCGGGTTCTGACACCCTTTGGGGTGTCAGCACGCCGCGGTGCCTCGTGAACCAATAAATAGACCGAGCAGCATGGCTTGATAACCATCCGTTGCTCGGCCGTGCTTTGCATTAGACCCAATGCTACGTGTCGTCATTCATTGTTTCTGAGTCCCTCGGGCTGCAGTACCCGCCCGGATGAGTCTACATCCCCAAGCTGACTTAGCGTAACACAGCAACGTTACATTTGGTGGAGATGCCTCGATCTCTCTCTACCACCGGACGGCGAACCAACCGAGGCGACAACGGACGATGCCAGTGAGCAACGTTACATTTGGTGCTTCAATCTCTCTACCAACGGACGGCGAACCAACCGAAGCGACAATGGACGACGACGAAACAGCACACGAAACGCGACCAAGAGAATCAACACCAGTCCACAGACCTAGACCCCCGCCCAGCCACGTCAACCGTTCCAGACTCACGACCAACCACGTCAACCGTTCCAGACTCACGTCCAGCCACGTCTACCGTTCCAGGCTCCCGTCCAGCCAGCTTAACAGATCCAGACTCGCATCCAGCAGCCTCTACCGCCGACCGCCACTTCAGCCATCATGGACAATCAAAGATTTCCAGACGAGCGACAGTTCTATCTGCCCAGCTGGGCATGACGACACGACGCACGGATCACATCGGACGACGACCAACCTCCCACTCCACGACTACGTAGACCGTCTCATCATCAACACCGAAGAAGTAAGAGACCTGGCGATTTCATTAGCGGACCGCGCCACTGCAACGAACAAGGACCGCTACAACCAGAAGAGACGTGAACCGACATTCAAGGTGAGCGACTTAGTGCTCATATACACTCCAGTGCGCCAAGTCGGTGAATCCGACAAGCGATCAACCCCGACCTACCCGACCACGAACGACAGAGTTCAAGACATAGTACCATCGTTCGACCTAACCCGGTTTAAAAGCGTACAAGCCGCCCGGGTAAGTTGCACAAAACAAGACCGAAACACGACCAGCGTTCATTCTTGCCCGGTTTAAAAGCGTATAAATCGCCCGGGCAAGTGGCGCAGAACTAGACGCAGTTGAACAATTTGCCGTCCTACTGGCGTTAAACACCGACCGACCTCGTCCAACAGACCTCATATTTTTTTACGAGCGTCACGACGCCCACGGCCTTTTCTTCTGCAACTGGTGAACTATCCAGGACATCGCCTGGAAAAGTGTAAGAACTGAAAACGAGGGTTCCCACCGCGCGGGAGTGCACGCCCGTGCCCACTCTGTTCCACACTACTACTCTACCCAGACGAGAGAGGTACCAAGTGGCAACAAGCCTGCAGTCACCGACAATACGACCGTATCCCGAGCCAAGCCGTCATTCAAACCTACAACCCAAACCATCCGAGCGACACATCGGACGACAGCGACCTTCCCGGCGATCAACAACGTACGTGAACTGCCGACCTTTCCAGACCAACTTCCAAGCTCAACAAACCGCCTTGTCCGCTGACACGCGACAGACCTCCACTGTTGGCTCGGGACGAGCCAATTCTGAGGGGGGGGCAGTGTGACGAAGTCACTGTGTGCATCACAGCGCAATTCAAATCTACTCTAACCGACCACGTCCAACGGCCACAGCGTCCAACGTTCACCGACCGATACATGTCTCAACCAACCACAGCCTTTCGCGCCGAAACCCCAACTTCATCCGCCGTCTAAACGATCATCGGCCGACATCGGGAGAGGGTTGACCTATAATCGGCAGTCCAAGTAAAACAGTCACTTAACCTGTATTCGTATACGAAACAAACACAAACCACTGTAAATTTCGACCGATTTGAGAGCGGGTTCTGACACCCTTTGGGGTGTCAGCACGCCGCGGTGCCTCGTGAACCAATAAATAGACCGAGCAGCATGGCTTGATAACCATCCGTTGCTCGGCCGTGCTTTGCATTAGACCCAATGCTACGTGTCGTCATTCATTGTTTCTGAGTCCCTCGGGCTGCAGTACCCGCCCGGATGAGTCTACATCCCCAAGCTGACTTAGCGTAACACAACAACGTTACATTATTATTATGAGAAGGAAGGCAAATTCGAATTGTTTTACTGCCTCCGACCGAAACACTTGTTTTGAAGGCTGGCGTTAACGACTCAAAACTAATGCGATTAATCTGTCACAGCTTTAAAAGATTAGGGTCAAATTAGGTACACAGAGGCTTGCTTATTGGCACAGATGTTCAACAGCGCCTTCGAAGTATTCACGCACGCGTCAAGTAAAAATGACATGGTACCTCGAGAGGGGGCAGTATAAAAAGTCTTCTCATCTGGCTCGTTTTGTTGGTGTTCGTTTGTTGCATAAGATGGGAGACAGATATGAGCTACTGCAAAAAGGTCCGATTTGTACCCGAATTCTCCGGTCGGCGAATTCATGACCTGATGGACAACGCCATTATCGACTTTCTCATCGGCAACGCAGATCGGCATCATGTTGAAACATTCCAGGCGGTTCCGGATAGTCTAGTGCTTCTTATTGACAACGGGAAGAGGTAGCGTTGACTTCTTTTGGTTACTTGCCTTTTTATTTGGTAGATCCGATATTAATGTTAGCCTTTTAGATGACGGTTTCTCTGGTATGTTGCATTAATTTATATGATCTATTCATGATTATCTATGATTTATATAGATTTTATTCAAATAATGGTGTGTTGTATATATTTATATTATCTACTAAAGCGCGACGTATACCGTTTATTACATTTTGTCACTATTACTATTTTTATCGATTGCCACTTGAGACTTGTAAATATTAACAAGACAAATTTTGCGTTTTAGCTTCGGCAACCCAGAAGAAGACGAGTTCTCCATCTTGGCCCCACTCTACCAATGTTGCCTGTACGTAACTATAAAATCTGCACGTGATATATATACAGCACACGCAAATTGTATGCTCGATATATAATATATTGTGACTAGGCATACGGATCTGAACAGTTAATTGCCGTCGTACGCGACCTTTCTTTATGAAGGGACAATTTCAGCACACGATTGGTTCGCAGAAACCTATTTTGACAATTGTAGCCGTGAATATTTACAACCTATAGCTACGACAATAATCAACCTAACGGGATGAGTTATCCAAGTATATATACTTAAATTTCTCAGTTTTCTTCGGAGTAAGCGCGCGAATTGCATATTTTGCGAAAGTTAAATATTCTTTTTTGTTTTTATCTAGGGTGACATAGTCATCTCACTTCCTTGGCACTGCGTCAGCTCCCATTGTACGATTGAACATTTGGTACAGTGGATCTCGAAAGTCCGGCACGTACTAGAAGAGAAGCCAACTAAAGACACGCTAGAGGTTGCGGGGTTCCTGCCATAAAACAATATATTTAATTAGAATTATAATTAATTGACAATGTAATTCAGATTGAACACCGTACAAACACGATCGCTCTCTTTCTTACTGCCGTCTACCTGCGTATAGGCTCGTTTTACTATGATTTAGTGTGTACGTTTTTAAAATACTGCGTAAGAAAGAAATTCAACAAAACAAAGCTCACCGCATATGCTGATGACTTGGCTGAACTTACTGCTAGAGTCAGGCACACCTTCGATGTCGCTACCTTAACTTTGGGTTTGTTGTTAATGTCTATTTAAGGATCGGCTACTATTTATTCAAGTAAATCGTAGGCGGCTTGCGCTCATCTACAGAGCTCGTATCATCGTTAGCTTTATTGCTTTTGTCTCGTCGGTTCGTTTGGCTTGCCTTTCTTAGGTTTCTGCCATTTGTCCAAAATACTAGCTTTTGGCTCTACGGCCCTATAGTGATGGTATCGCTCCTGTCGGTTCCATTGTTTCTGTCTCTACCTTTGTTTCTTTCCTTGGGGACCCTCTATGAGTCCTCTTTCCTGACGTCCTCCCCGTAGTTTTTCGAATAATGGACCTTAATATATGTATATATATATATATATATATATATATATATATATATATTAATATTTTCATGGGTGGTTTACGTTTACGCAGAGACTACTACGCGTGCCACATCCATTCATAATGTCCCTATATACTTATTTTGTGTTATTGTTCCTATGGCTTATTTCTCTGCTAATTACAGATTGCGCAACCAGACATATCATCGGCTAGCGATGTTCGTCGGTAAGCTGGGTCCGGCCCTTGAGAGGGTAACACGCAACGACCCCCTTCATCCTCTGCTCTCTACCGCTCATCTTGAGGCAATTGACAGAAGACTGAAACTTGTTCTAGCAACCCTGCTCTACTGCAAGAAACACTCGACACTTGAAATTGTTCCCTAGCGGCGATTAGACAGGTGACCACTGCAAGTTTCCTGAGCAGTGGGGCCGGGTTCGTCAGTTGTGTTGTTTACCCCTTGCCGCATTAAATCCATTCTGATGCCCCGCAGTACCTGACGCCACATTGAGACACTTGTGTTACGTTTGAACTAAAGGGCGTTTGTGTACAGCTAAAGTGCATTTGCCAGATAACAAACCAGGCGTCATTGCGTTGCTGGCGCTGGCGAATTTCACGGCATTTTGGTAACTTTGCCGACATGTTCAGTTATCTGTCGGATCCTCCCATGTTAATGGTGCTCGGTTTTTAACGTTTCGTGTTTGTATATATATAGGTGAAATTCTCCATTGAGATGTGACCTATATCATGCTACGTGACCGAAGCATGAGGAAGTAATTGAAGTTGTTTCTATTATATAAATATTTATACATAGATATTTGACTTTTGATGGATATGTAGTTAAACTCAAAAATCTCTCGAGTCGGCATCTTACGCTTTCTTGCCAATGGACTTAGCGTTTTTAACATTGCTTATTTTATGAGGAAGTGTAGTATATTTCTCTCAACCAATAGCCGGTGCATTAATGCATGCATTGTATATAGAAAGGGTTTATATCACTGTATATATGTAGTTCCCTGCCGCCCAATCAGGTGTAATAATTATCTGTGCAAATAGATTTCACAACCTGTAAATTATACATGATAGTGCTAGTTTCGTGATGAATGTGCAAGGCGTGGTGCTTAATTGTTTACGTTTGTACAGATACGTATGTCCTTGAGCTTTCTCAATACCCAGATGCCGTAAATACTTTCCGCCAAGGATAATTCTGTAAGTATATATAACATATATGCATATATGAGATATTCCTATTTACAAATTTAAAAACTACTATTCAATAGTAACTAACGTTTTTTTGCATACAATATAACTGTATTTGTACCTCGCAACTACTGGCACAATGTAGTGTTTGTCCGTATGATATAGGTTAAATAATAACTATTGAACTCTGTACGAAAATGACAATGCATTAAACAATCAATAGGTCAAAAGATAAGTTGTAAATAATTAAATAATGTTAAATAGAGCAAACATGACACAGGCGCGTGCACCTTTACGAAGGCCATACGCTAAAAGTACTGCCAATTTTGTATTAATAAACAGAGCCGCGGCTCGAGACACTGCTATGAAATTAAAAGGTCTCATTAAACAAAAAACGTCTCTCGTTTAGCAATGGACAACGTGCTTCATTTAGGAACATAACGATTCATTCTTCCAATAATAGGGACCTTAGAAGTGGCACATGGACCGTATAAGAAATCTAATCAGTTGTATTGTCTACATCTCTACTACACCTACGAAAATGTTCAGTGGCTTTTTTCCCTTTTTGCTGGCTTTAATAGCTTGCCGAGTTTCTTCATGAGGTCTTACGCAGAATTGTTTGATTGCTATAGCAGGATAAATATCGTCTAACGTCGTCCACTGAGCCATAAAAATTACGATTTTTGTAGGATTCTCAATCCTACAATATATTTATAAGGTTTCATAAATACGACGCCCAGTAATGGTCGTATTTTTCCTATTGTCCATAGTGCATCTTGCTTATTTGCTTCTTGCTCTCTATTTTGCTCGGCTAGGTATATGTTTAGTTCCGTAAGGAACTAAACCTATATCTAGCCGAAGAGGAGTTTTCTTTGCTAACCGTTTTTGCCGCCTACGGGCGATCCTAGCTCATGTGCATACTGCTCTCAGCAGTCACATTAGTTGTATCTTATGTTCAACGCATTACGCAATTAATATGATTATTTAATGTATTTCTCTGTAATACTCAGAAACTGCCCCCTCCCCTTTATTCCCCTCCATAATAGGCATTGCTTAACTAAGGAAATTCAATCAACAACAGGGATTGAACCGGCTATATCCAGGTAGATAACAACCCCTCAGGTCACACCGCTACTATAAATCTGTCTCAGCAGAGCATAAACTGCCGTGCTACGGCTTACATAGATGATCTTTATCATGATTATTTTGTATTGTTAAGGTCGCTTGTTTGCCCGGTGGGAAGCGAATGCAGAACCCGTTTTCAGATGTACTACGTCAGTCCATGAATTCCGTCGCTTTAGATACCCTACGCTCCGCGTTTTTCATCCATTTATATGCATTGCTCTAGGCATGTATGCATCGAAACGGACCTCCAAATAGCGTTTTTATATGGTTTGTAGCTTTATCTAAACGGTTTCAATCAACGATTCGCGTGAACCGAAACGTATTTCTCCTACTTGTTCTTAGCTTCTGAAAAAGGAGTGAATCACACGGTGTCAAGTCGAGTGAATAAGCTGAATACTTAACTAGGGTGACTTCAGATGTGGCAAGAAAAGGCCTAGTGTTTTCAGGGCGATGAGCTGGCGCCTTAGCGCATGAGTGGCGGTGGAACCTTCACCTAAAAGCCGCTTTAGGGCTCTTTCTCGTGCTTTTGGTAGGTTTTTTGGTGAATCTGAGGTGGTCGTGCTGGATCTTGTAGAAGGACTTGGCATCCAAGA
Source organism: Dermanyssus gallinae (assembly GCA_003439945.1). Taxonomy (NCBI): domain Eukaryota; kingdom Metazoa; phylum Arthropoda; class Arachnida; order Mesostigmata; family Dermanyssidae; genus Dermanyssus; species Dermanyssus gallinae. The sequence continues at coordinate 29,474 of QVRM01000713.1, forward strand.
CCAAAATCTTCTCTAGCAATGCGTATATTAGCATAAGTCTTCGTTAATCTCAGTCATCATACAAGTCATATTTTTAGTCCACTGTTCTGTTTGGACGTTCTTCAAGAAATTTGTCGCATAGATTAAAGTGTCCAGTTCGAAATATTTCCTCCTTCCATATACACGTCTCAAGGCTAGCGCTTTATCCCCAATGGTTGGTTGAAGCTCTTCGAAACCCTCATGTGCACTTAATCCTTGGTGGAGGTTGGATTAAATTATTGTGCGCAGATTGATTTTTGGGTGCAGCTGTTGTGACACTGACATGTTTTACTTACACCGTTGGCTACGGAAAAGTCGACTTGATATTTCTACCCAAATGTGAGCAACGATAATGCTATCCGCCGAAGGATTTAATTCTTTACTCACGTGGGTGGAAAATGCAAATACATTTGCAGAAATTCTACGTTTGTAGAATCGCAGAGCTCTACCAAAGCATGTTGTATCACCGGCAGCTAGAGATTAATATAAATGAACCCAGGGTAGAGCCCTTAGGTGCACCTATATTCAACTGAGTTCACGATGATTTCACGCCTCTAACTTTATTGACTATTTCCTTTGCGAAATTGGGATATTATCTTGTGCCTGTAAAACAGTCAAGATAACCCCAGAAATGGCTGGTCCCTACACTGGACCCCTTGTAATGGTGCACACGTTCGCAGGGACCCAAATGTCATGGTCCGACCGTGAATGATTTGAAATTGAATAAATATGTATATATATATATATATATATATATATATATATATATATATATATATCCATTTAAATACAAGTAGGCTTCGTCAAAAAAAACTCAAGATAATGTAACATTTCTAAGAGACACAAATGATAAAAACAGTTAGTGTCAGCCGACACAATAAATAATACACCTAATTCGAAGATTCTTAAGCCAAAGGCCTGCAACAAAACTGCACGTTGTCAACTGTCAACCGATCGTTCGTTCAATAAATGGCCACCTGGACACATCCAAATTCACGACGCATCATGTGTTGAATATCGATACCGTTTGCCGCCCACACAGTCTATCTTGCTGCATGCCGTAGTATTACATTAAAACGCTTGTACAACACTCCCTTTAAGCAATGTAAAAAGCGCATTTTATGTTTATATGTTTGATTGCGCTTAGTTATCGTAAAATGCTTTTTCTTGTGTGCTTTTGATTGATGATCAGCAATGACGGCACTTACCTTACACACAGAGTTTTTATCTCTAATATTTAGTGCAGAATATTAATAAATATGAGTTTTATTTACCATTCCTTGTGGAAGATCTTTTGGAAGAGATGCGCTCGCTATGCGGTATGCCATATAGCGTGCTGCTGGCTTCGTATAGTTTTATATTATTATCATGGTATCATTATATGTATTTTTACAAACATCCTCGTCTATAGTGCATTCATATTAATATTAATTTGATTATCACGATAGTTATTACCGTAGCATATTGTGCACCTTACTACCCTACTAAGAGTCTACAATCTAAGCGCTCTATCGCATGCCCCTTCATCTGGCGATTTTCCGTGACTATACGAGAGATTTTTGTAACCATTTCTAGCGTTGTGATCTCAACTGGACGTCCGGGGTGCGCTTCATCTTTGGTTGGTGCCCGCTGCCGACTTCATCCAACTCGATTTTGATCAGCTCAACGTTCCATTTATAGAAATAAGCATGCTTACAGTACGAAATTCTTAATTCGCTCATTCGAAGTGCTTCTCCATATTTACGGTAAGTGCCAGTTGCAGAGTGAAGGCAGCTTCAACATTTTGCTAGGCACCACACGGGTGCCGTGATCCCGTCCAGATTTATTAGATTTAAGGGCTCTCAATGTCTTGTCTAAATTTACGCGTTCTGACAAAATGACCTTGTTGTGATAGCTTTGACTTTTTTATTAATAAGCTACTATCAGCCAGATAACTGTAGTAGGTACTCTTTTCACGATGCCTATTAAGCCGAAGGCATCCCAACCGGTATCCCTAGTTGACTAAGCCCGGACGTCGGGTCAGTCGGTCCGGAATCCGTGGCAGTCAGCTATCTGTACAATTATTAGCTTTGACAGTCCTCGAGTGGACCACGACAAAACGTTAGAATGTGAAGCAGAAGGTGTCCGCATTACGCATAATTCGCGCGCAACGCGGGTAGAGGTACTGGCAAACGAGTCATAGGTACAACCGCGAAGGAAAAGAAAACCAGTACTGGGTTTCAAGCCGACTGAAACGAAGCGGCGACTAACTCGCCATTAATAGCCTAAGGATGCTCGACTCTACCAGAGATAATGTCTAGTACATGTGTATTTTTAGTTTTGGATTCACTTCCGTCACTCGCTCACCTAATAAGCTCTCACAATTTAAAACTATTTTCTGGACCTGTTAGAATTTTTGCTTGATCTACAAAAGGTGAAACTTCCGTATACTCCGATAGGGAACTGATTGAAAGCAATTTGGCCGTATATATATATATATATATATATATATAGAAAAATAGCTTTCTTTTATGATACCTCATTAACGACTGCAAAAGCTCTTTTTCTGTCTCAAATTTTAACGTCTCAGAAGACAACTTGGCAGTAGTAGGCAGACGCCATCGTGCCGCTTAAAGTAACTTTATTCAAACGGCCGGTGCGCGTTGTATCGCCCCATTGAAAAACGTGCAACATAATAGAGGTAAAACCAGTAAACTCGTTCGTGGAAAGAGTATTCGTCATTTCCAAATATTGGACTCAAACCCGGCAGTGCTCGAACTCGAAAGACAACGTAATGCAAGAAGATAAAGTAATAATCGTGCGGCGGAAATAATAGTAATAGGATACGTAATAGAAGCTAGAAAATATTTTGGCCGGACACATTTTCTACATTAAAGATGCTGCATAAATAGAATGTTATAGTGAAATAGCTCATCATACATCGTTTAGGACAAAAGGGGATAGGAGGCATAGTAATGGCTATATTAGGTGTCGTACAATATAATGGGCCAAATAAGTGGAGTAGAACAGAAAATAACGGAACATGTAACCGGCAGAATTTATATATATATATATATATATATATATATATATATATATATATATATATATAATATATCTATACATATATAAATATTTGTTTATTTAGTCGATTTAGATTACTATAAATAGTGCAACTACGGAAGTCAATTTTTTACGTCCGCTATGCTTACAGTATCCAAGCGCAGTGGCTATTTTACATCGCGGGAACAATTAGATCGTTCAAGAAATGCCCGGTTTCGATGTTGCTTAGTGTAATGTCCATGTTTACAGCAGTTGCAAGAGCGACGTTTCCTATTTACTTGTGTTGCTGCTGTGTGGGTGGGTGGCGGAGAAAGTGTGAGAGGCGTCTGTGCGGAGCTGTTGCCTCGGTCTATGCGGGCGGCGCATTGACGTGCACCCACATATGTCGTAGCGATAAGAAGCACGCTTTACGCCTCGCTGATCGACCGACTCTGACAGAAGCGGCATCGGAGGCTGAGTCTAGGCGTGGCTCGCGTTGCTCACGCTAATTAGAGCTACCACGATAATCTAAAACAACTACCAGAAGCACTGCGCACGCCCTTCGTTGCCTAATACAAGCAATAAAATGTATGGCACTTAAATGCAGAAAGAAAGTATGATCAAATGATAACTAATACACGCAAGCATGATATATATATGTATATATATACTAATGAAGGCATCTGCTTATTTAGATTAATATTTCTGTACACCTTAGTGTCGTGAATGCACAAATTATAAAATCGTATCTATTAAAATCGCCCGTTTTCTGCTTTAAAAGAAACATTCATATATGTTGTAGACTTACAGACTGTTTTTTTCATATAAAAAAAAGAGTTACCCGATTTTATTAATTCAAATGGTACTTTCCATTTACAGCCTTCCCCCATCTCTGGACCTTATCATGGATTCTCATGCCAACTAATTCTGGGTTCTGCACGTCGAGGAATGTCTCCACTTGTGTTTTTACTGCTTCTGGTAAAGTAATTTTTTTCCAGGTAGATAGTTCTGTAGACACGTAAATAGATGATAATCCAACGATGCGATGTAAAGTACGGTGACTGCAGCAGAATTTCCTAATGGAAATTTGCTTTTATGCGGAGGCCGAGTAAACTTACATGCGGCCTCGCGTTGTCTTGGTGGAAGGTAACGCCCTTTTTATTCACGAAGCTGCCTTTCTTCCTGTGGAGGGCGCTAAAAACTCGGTTGAGCTGATCACAGTAGACACCTGCGTCTATCGTTAAGCCACTATAAAAAAAACTCGTGATGAACGATGCCATGCTTATTTCACCAAACGGAGAGCAAACCCGCGAGTACGCTAGTCTGTTTGGCGTCTTTTGAGAGGATATTGGCCTGGGAGTCCCATTTTTCTTCATAGGTAACAAATCGATCTAAACGTGGACACTCATTGTGTCTGGCAAACCACGAAGAGCGATCTGGTAGACGATCCATTGTGTTGCTCTCATGAGGTACCCAGTGATTCAATTTTGACGCAAAACAATGGACACGAAAGCAAAGGCCAATGGTTATGTGACACATCCCAAAGTCCATGCCTACTTTTTCGCGTAGTCACTCCGGAAGTTTGTTCTACAGTTTTGCTCAAGCAGTCTTCTTCGAGCGTAAAAGGGTTTCCAGAATGAGGTTCATCCAGAAGGCTTAATTTGCCGGACAGTTTCCGCAGCAGTGAGACTTTTTTGTACCCGTTCTACATTGATGCTCGTAACTGGACTTCAACTTTTTTAAACAATTAAACTTGTTTATACCTTTATTTTAACACGAAAAATTTCTCAGGAAACCTGGTCCGGCGAATCTTTGTAAAATTTCGCGGTAGCATTCCTTATTAACTCAATAACCAGGTGCCAACAAATCTCAGAAGATGATTATTCTGTAACCGAACAGTCAAAAGCACCTTAATGTTAGATCTGCTCTGTCTGAATTTATCCGATAGACTATATGCTTGAAGCGCAATTCTCCTTAGAAAAACTGGGAGGACTGGGCGTTGGTCTTGACGTCGTAGCCATATTCCATGACTCGTTTCCTGTAATCGCACTCTGAAGCAATCCAGAGTCTTCTGCTGGGGTCATTTGGCAGTTCAATTCGGATATTTTCCGCCGGCCGTTCATCTGCTAGAAATTCAAAATGTTTGCTATGAACTTCGCTGCCAGTCTTCTGATGCAAACATATCGATCAAGAATATTACAACTAGTCCATAAAATATCTTCACAGCTATCTTCTCGATAGTGATTTGGCGATTGTTGGGGAGATTGTCTTGCATCCAGGACGTATTCAAGATTGAAAACCTTTATGAAGACCTTCACTACTTCATTTAAATTTGCTCATATTGTTCAGTTATGCACTCACACAACTATAGAATAAACAAAATACATTCCAGATGCTAATGTAATGGACTCTGGATTGGATTCTGACTTAGAGGCGTTCAGTCATAATCCATTAGATGGTAGTTTAGTGCCTCTGATTTTTCAATCAAACACAAAACCAATTGTCTAAACCTACGGTTCCTCTCGTACTAAGCAGGATTACCATCACCATAACAAACACAAACGGTAGGGTAAAACTAACCTGTCTCACGACGGTCTAACTCCAGCTCACGTTCTCTATTAGTGGGTGAACATTCCAACACTTGACGAATTCTGCTTCGCAATGATAGGAGGAGCCGACATCGAATGATCAAAAAGCGACATCGCTATGAACGCTTGGCCGCCACAAGCCAGCCATTCCCTGTGGTAACTTTTCTGACACCTCTTGCTTAAAATTCCTAAAACAAAAGGATCGAGGGGCCACGCTTTCACGGTCTACACTTGTACTGAAAGCTAAGATCAAGCCAGCATTTACCCTTTTGCTCTATGCGAGATTTCTGTTCTCGCTGAGCTGGCCTTAGGACACCTGCGTTATTTCTTGACAGATGTACGGCCATTTTGATACGATCTTTCACGAACATTCTAATGTTTTCTTCTGCTATTGACGTTGAAGGTCTTTCCGAACGGAGGTCATATCCGGTTTTAACTAAACTTAAACAAAACGCTAGCCGAAATATTGCCTGCATGTAGCTAATGAATGCAGCTTCATGTAGTCGATTTTGTTTCTCAATATCAAATCTCGGTGCCACATATTGGAACAAGTTCCCTCCAAGTGTGCGCGCAACTTTTTCTTTGATAATATTTATACAAATTTTAATTTAAGTACCTTACACTAATATTAGCCAAACACAATAATAATCATAATGGCAAGGTATAAAATTATAAAAATACAGTCAATATAGACTTCCTTTGATGTGAAAACATGCAATATAAAAACCATTCATGAAAATAGGAAGACCTATCTATCTAATACGCAAGTTGGAAAATCGTATCTATTTACATCAATGCTCTTTAGTGACATAATATGTTACATCAGCTAATTTACTTTGTACAGCACTATGCCGAAATTTTGCTGATGGGACCAAAAATATATATCTAAAAATCAGATTCCAATGATATTGAATGAGTTCCGAACTGATTTAATTGACACATTTCATTCCTGTATTCAGTGCAATGTAAATGCAGTTCTGGTGATGTTTACAAATGAGCTTTAGAAGTTTGCTGTTCTTCTGGCCGACCTGCGTACGTTAGAATTATATTAGCAAAGCATTATCACATTCGTTCTTACGAAAAATTAAAAGGCTACAACTGAAGTAGGTATCTTTGAACTAAACAGTATTTGGTTTAATGTAGCCTATTTAAAGGAATTAGTGTTGTATATGCTTTTATGGCCTGTCTTCTTACGTTTCCGGGCTAGGTGTATTCACGCTCAGAAACAGTCCAATGTGTAGTCATTCCTACAAAATAATTCACCTTTTGTGTGCACGTTAACAGTACCTTGGCTGACCTGTTTATCTAAATGGAGTCCTACAGGCTGCCGCTTCATATATATATATATATATATATATATATATAAAGTGTGTAGTTTCTCAGTAATAACGTGTTGCGCCTCCTCCGCAAACATAATTTATTGGCATCCGATCTCTACTTGCGCCGTTATGTGTACTGTGACGTCACCGACGATAGACCCCGGTTCAAAGTAATGCCGGATGGCACTGCAGTCGCTAACGCTAGCCCCTAACTCGAGTTAGATCATAACGTTAATATTAACGCGGCCTAACTCTGAAAAACAAGAACACACACACATGGCAAACTAATCACATGGGAGATTTAGCACGAAGCAAATGAGTTTGTTCATCATGGGTAGACGCAGCGAGCGTCGAAAGAATGGGTTGACGCGCAGTGCGTCGTCAAGTCTAGCGGCGAAGTTTTGGGGGGAAAGCTCCAGCAGTCGCTATAACAACAACAACAACCAGAACACCACAAAAAAACTAGAATGCAAAGCCCCCACGATCCGACACTGCCTTTTCGGCCAGAATCTTATCTGATCTTCCTGTCGCCTGACCTTGGGTCTCTGCTGCCCCATAGCTGCTTCCGTCGACGGAGTAACAACTTTTTGGCGGCGTGCGCCGTAACAACCGTCCCCCCGCGGTTACGCGCGGACGCCAGCGCGGGCTGAGCGTCTGGGCGAGGCAGTCGTTACATATGCCGGTGACGATATATATAAGGGTGCAACACGCATTTCCTTACTATAGCACACTCTGTCGGGAAAAAAAACGCTTCAGAGCTAGCGAGCGCTCAGCCTCTTGGGCGGCAGAGGACGTTGACGACGCGAGAACAGCGACTAACTTCTCGGTGCACCTCAACGAACACGAGTACGATCAGCCGCCCAACACCCCAACACGGTCGGCTATTGAAGACACCGCTGCCTAGAGTAGCAGTAACAGACGTCATCATGGCTCGTCTCGTAAGTTTGAAGTTCTTGTGACAACCTAACTAATGGCTGGGCTAGTGGCGATTGCAGTCTAATGATCATTTTGCTACATTAATACCTTTCCTCCCTCGATTTTTCTGTCTTTATTGTTGTGCATCGGTCTATCTATAAGTGATCTCAGATTCGATCTTTATGCACAAATCCTTTTTGGGAGGTTAACCAGAATCGGACGTATGGGCTTATTAGGTCGAAAGCGTACTGCGGTCATGCACGTAAACGGGGAGCCTCTACCACAGGATTGAGCACATACGACAGGAGATTCCTTTTTCTAACAAGCAATGCGTAACGTGTTTTGGGTCCTATATTTGTTCGTACATACATCGATTAAATAGCTACACATAGTTCATACATACCTGTTAGCCAATTTTCGGGCTCGGCTGTCCCAATGGGCAAATATAAAAAAATCGAAGATTTCATGATCAGTTTTACTATTAATTCTGATTGTGCTACGGGACATATACAATGAATTGACTTTTCTCAAGTCACAGGATTCTTATGAGCTCGACACTAACATGCCATAGTACAGGAAAGCCCGTGGCCAATATCCACAGTATATTACGTACTATGTTCAGTGTTAAACTCGGTTGGGAAAACGGCCTAATTGTACCGGTACATGAACTTTGTAGAGCGCGAAGCTACACAGGGACGAACAGATCACGCTGCTGTCAATGTGCTTTTCTCGGGAGCCAAACTAAGGTGCCTCATTAGATGTAATTGCTACATGGATCATAATTTCATTAAGCATAACTTGAGCCATTTAATTTCCGCTTTCAGAATCCGGTCCAGAACGGTTTGCTAATATAATGCTGTTATTACAGGAGTGAGTCAGGTGCTTTCACTTGAGCGCACTAAATATTCAATCAGCCTTCTAAGTATTTGTAGGGATGCCTGTATTGATTTTTCCTAAGACCGACCTTTTATTTCACTCTTCTGTACAGGTGTCCCTCGTCATACTGGTTTGCGCTTTAATGACCGGATTGGCGACTGCCGGCTACCTGGGTTACGGATATGGCGTGCCGGCCTTCTACGGAGGGGCTTATGGCTACCCCGTGGGACGTGCCTGGTCGTATGGGTCCGTCGTTAAACACGGCGGCTACGCGGGACTTGGCTATTACGCGAAGCCATTCTACGGCGCCTACGGATTATACGGCTGATTTAGCTCAAGAAATTAACGGCCCTGAAGACTAACCCAGTGCGGACGGTGCGGCAGTCGCTTGCGCAGGCCCGCCAAACATCATGTGCGTCTATCTGAACAACTGAGCCTAGCTGAAGACCATCAAGCTATCTAAAGGAAGAAGTTTTGTTGCTCTATTGGCCCGGTTGAGCGCAACTGTTAGAAATGCCGCTGGGAAATGTCTACAAACTTGGCGAGCTTTACATCGCCGCATTTCATCTATAGTTACAGTCAAATAAAGAGATGACACTGTAAATCATTGTTATTGTAGTTGGTATTGTTCTTGTTATTATTGTTGTTGTTGTCGCTTTTATTGGAGCCGTTGTACGATATCGCCCTGGTAGGTGACCCGGCCCTGGTCGCGTTTGTAGCAAGCACATCGATGTTCGAGCTCGCTGCACGCCCCGCAAAGGTTGGTATGGTCTGGAGGCTTAGTACACAGCAGCCTCAGTCGGCCAAGGTCTCGTAGAGGAGGCATTAGTGCGAACGAGCTGTGTCGGTCGAGCCGAGCATTGAAAGACAATAACTACAGCACGTTTTTGCTGCATATTAACGAGAGAGAACGCTGCCTCCAGAATTCTGACGAGTCTCTCTACGAAGATGACTACCGAGTCCCTCTTTGGGAGCCGGACGTAAGCTGCAATCAGGTTATACGAGGCCTCGTAGAGCGATTCTTTTTTATTTATTAACACCCGGACTGGGTAAGTGTGTTCATGTGACATCACAGTTTTCCACACAACAATCGATCTCGCGTTTTGTCAGTTCTGCTATGGACCGAACCGCCGGACAAACCGCGGCGTGGTATTTATCACATTTACTCTAGCATTCTTTGCATCGACATTCGTCTTGTGGTTCATGGAGGCCCTCCACGTTGCATAACGCAATGAAATCCGTGAGCTGCAAAGGCCGTTGTTAAATGGCGATTTTTCACCCCGCTAGCCATCCACCCAGTGCTTCTCATTGCCGCTGTCCCATAAATTCCTATGTCTACCTCGCTAATTTTGGTTCGCCAATTTCGCATATAAACGTCAAAGGCGCACGTCTTCTTCAGATTCCATCGTTTTTGTAGCTCCTCTGTCAGCAGTGGGCCACCTTCCAACACGTGGACCACCCTATTTCTACATGTATTTGGAAGCGCAAAAACCCTCTTTAGAAAGAAAAAAACGTTACCCCATCGATTAAACGCAATTCGTCTACTCCCTCCTTATTCCATAAGCCGTAGAGCGATTATGTCGTTTTGTAACAGGCGTGGTTAGGTTTCCGGCTCTATGATTTTCAACGACTAACAACCCTCCACTGGGGCGTCCGGGACTGGCCTCCATATGACGGGGCAGTGGACAGAGTAGAAGCTAGGAAACTCGAAAGAGACTCAAGCTTCAATCTGTTTTACAATGCCCACATAATCTCAGATAACCGGCGCGAGCAGCGCTAATGTGGTAATGTACTTAAGCGCGATTCTACTTGACGATTCTCACCTTCTGCCACGGCTCTACTATCGGTTTCTGCTCGGTGGGCAAGGGCCGTTCCAAGATAGGATCTATATTGCGACAGTTAAAGCTTAAGTGAGGAGTTCTCGATGTAGCCAGAGAAGGGGAAGCGGGTCGTTTCACCGTTGAATCTTCTTCTCCGCATTATTGACGATCCTAGTATTTCAAGAGGCTTCCTGAAAGCCCAATATTATTTGGCTTGGGGCATTATTAGTCAACATATTCACGGAGACCTGAGGAGCCTGGCTTATATCATAAAAATCAGACAACATTTCCCAGGGCAATATAACAATCGACTTGCTCAATGTCGCCTGTTGTTAAATTTTGGAGGCAAAAGCAGGCGGTCCTCTATTCTGGTGCATAAAAAAGAAGTCTCTGAATGGATTACAGACGATGGTGAGATAGTGGATAGTTAGTCTGTCAGCAAAAAAGCCTGTTCCGTACAGATCGGATTGCATTTTATGGGGCATAGCAAAGCGAAGACCTAACAAATATTGACGTGACAACATCGACTTGCACATGTTTATAGAAAGTATGTATTTGTATGTATTTGATCCTTCTAGCACTTAATCTGGACATCCTCCGAAAAATCGTAATTACTCCGCAATCACAGCTCGCATTGACATAGATTTGGTACTAAAAATGATCGTCACGAAATGTGCGTTTGCCTGAATGTGCTAGTTTTGAGCGCCGTGAGTGGTCGTAGGTAATGATTTTGAGGTATTTTGCATGAAGGCTAATAAAGCACTTATATTTGGCAAATTCTCTTCTAAGCGACCATGTCGCATCTTCTGACCGGCCTTATATGCTCTTCTGAAGAAGAATTTTCTCAGGAACACGACGGTGTACTTAGTTTCTGTCTAGGAGCACATTTTATGCCCCTATGTCTGGCAAAAACACTAGTGTCACAAATTGTAGTAATTTAACTCAGTGTACAGTTCCTTACTACGATGATAAAAACGTTTGTATACAACCTGCATATATATAATATATATATATATATATATATATATATATATATATAATAACCAACTTATTAGCGCCCTTGATTATCAATTTAGGTGCGGACCAGGACGGTCATACTTTCGAATTAGCAGAGGATGGTATTAGGAAATTTCTCAGGAACAATCGACGAGTTCTGTCGGTTGGCGTTCGATACGATAGAAAGCCCCGGCCCTACTTGGGGCCGGGGGTCCCAAGTGTTAGGGACTAGAAACCTACAAGTTTTTCCAGCTTGTAGGTACGAGTCTTAACTTTTTGACGGGAGACTCGAGATTAACCTGCACGTAAAGACAATTGTTTGCTTTAAGATGCGATGTTTTAATTTAATTAAAATAGTTATAACTAAGGGATGAAAGTAGCAAGTTTTAAGTTATATAGATCAATCTATAGAATGAGAGTTAGACGAGCATATCCAAAACTGCTCTTCTTTACACTTCGTTCTATACACGAACACACAACTGACACAAGAAGAAATAGTTTAAAAGGCTTATAGATGAATTCCGTCAGTGTCATAAAAAGCGCGAATGCCACGATTGCTTCTAATTTGCCGCTTTTGTAAAAAATCACACGTGTCGTTTCGAACCGGCCAGTAGAGACGGCTTCATCTACTAGCCCAGGGGCAAACGAAAACGACTTCGTTATGGCTTTGCGGGGGTTGTAGCCCTGTAGTCCTTGACTGTCAACGTTCAGGCTACGCTTCTGCATTGAGTGGCAAATATTGTCTGCTGAAGTCAAGCATTGTGATTGTGCAACTATTGATGATATGATAGTCATTGATAAACTGGACATCGGAAGGGGACTACTGTAGGGGTCGCAACGGCCAGCTCAAGGAGACATTCGCCCGTCTTCGGCCCGAATGTCTCCTTGAGCTGGTCAGAGTTCATTCGTTGCTGACAGACACGCGTTCCTGTGCCGAAAATGGCACACCCGCTTTAATATGAAACCCGTTTGAGGTTCGGACAAGCGTCGTCACCAGAGTCGACGAAATAGCTCAAGACAGGCAACAAGAGCCTCGAATGCTCGATCGCCAAAGGCGTATACCTGAGCGAGAGCCAAGTCGGGCTACTCGCTTCATGCTGGCGCTGTTGAGAAAGAAATTTTGCGCTAAGCAGAGTGACAATTTGCTTCTTGTCCTTATTGGTGTACGCTTCATTATGCAGTATGTGTGCGTCCAGGATTGCGCTTGGTGGATAGGGCCGGGTACACCGTAGCATTTAGGGCAATATAAAATATTTGTGCTGAGCAGAGTGACAAGCGCTGTCGCCTAATGCGCCTTCTGTTAGTCAGTGTTAAACAATATGCTAGCTCAGGCTGAAAATACATTTCGGTTGGATTCCCATCCGAAGAATTGATATTTATGCATGGTGTAAAGACATGCCTGATATATACACCTACGCAGTATAGATTATTGTATAGGCACTAATGTAACTATTAAACTGTGTTTAAACACTGTCTTGTGTTGGGCGGCCTGGAAGGAACCTTATTGGAAGCCAAGTATCCGTTCTTAACTGACGGTGGTAAGAGACATTCGCCTGCATGTGCGTGAAGTTCGCAGCCCTAAGGTCCGCAATATGAAATGGGCAAGACAACCTCATCTCGAACGCATAGTCTAGCCGCTGCGCACCGAATGCTGAAGTGTAGTGGTCAGACGTGCGAGCTCTGTCGAACTCACGAGCCCGCTACTAATTCAGATAAGGGTCCGCTTGCCTTCGGGCGGCAGCGGCAGCACCTGCAGACTGATGAATTGCAGCTTGGGGCTTGTCCAATCGATGCGAGGGTACGAAAATAGCCACAGCCCTCACCCCGGCCCGTTCTTCGCACGGTCCCCACGATCGTTGCGGAAGAGCCAGAGAGCGCTCCTAGCGGGACTTTTCGGGAAACTACACTTGAAGAGTCTCGAACGGGGTCGACGAAGGGGTCGTCAGGCAGGTTAGATGGGTTAGTATGCGCGTTTGAGGGCCCCATCTAGCATCAGCTGAGGACTCGTACTCCGTTGTGCCAAGCCTTGCTTTCACAGTCGTCCGCTTCTTCTCGCTGCAAGCCGTTCGCGCTTTCGGATCGCGGCTGGCAACAACGACCTGCCAACTTTCCGCGAATTCCCTCATACAACATGAACTGAACAGGTCTGAACTGAGCTGCTGCATACGATCTAGTCTATGACCTTTGTTCTAGTAGCAATTTGTTATACTACAGGACAGCTTCGAGTGCAGATGAGTTGGCGCGACCATGTAAACAGTGATAATTACTTCGACTCAGCCGAAGAAGCCGTGCAGCATTGGAGTATCGGTTTTGGCAAAATCGGCGCCCAAATCTATCTACTTGATATTGGTATTCGGATGTGAATCGAGCTTGATTGACCAACATTCTCATGGTGCCCAGTGGTGACCGGGTGTACACGGGGAACACAGAATGACGCGTTACACTAAGGCTAGTTCAGAGATGCTGAGGACAGTGGCGATGTGCGCACGCTTGGCAGAAATCGCAGCCTCGAAAAGCACCCCCGAGGTAGGCGACTGGATAAGAGAGCAGGTCAGTATGCAGAAGTTAGAAAGGCACAATTTGGACTGATCTATTATTCTGCATGTGTGTGTGTAAGGGGAGTACTACAACGAGGACGAGCTCACCTTCATTATAAGACGATTTCCATTAACGGTAGAGTTTCCGTAAACCCGCAGAAAAGTCTGATGAAGTACTAACGTCGGGACGTTGACAATTTACGACAATTTAAAAGGTGTTATCAACATTTGTATTAATTAGGCAGATGCCAAATGTATACACAAAATACCAACTAACAGTTATTTTTGTTGAAGTCAAGGGGACGAGGTAGACTCTGAGTGTGAAGCCGACAACGTGGAGACCACA
>QVRM01000714.1:0-36655 GCA_003439945.1 Dermanyssus gallinae
CGTCTTGATCCATGAATGGCTTGAATTCGGCGAGGCCAGCGCCTTCGGGAGGCTCGCCGCGAGAGGTGCTCGCAACGGCCTCCCCCAAGCAGCGCTGCTGGGCCTCCCGCAGCAGGTGCTGCTTCGCCCAAGCGAGCTCCTCCGCCGTGAGTGGACCGCTCGCTACCTGCCGACGGAACCGCCTTCTAGCCCGGGCAACTGTGGCGACGATTCGGATCAATTTGCGCAAGCTTGAACACCCCGCTGGGTCTATTAGCGGGGGTTCGCACGTTGCGACAAACGCCCGAATCTCTGGAATCTCGTCGCAGCCACGCCCCGGCTGGAAGGCAGGGTACTGCGTCGACGACTCCATCAGGAACTCCGGGCCCTGTAACCACAAGGAACTCTCCTTGAGTTTGACCATAGACACTCCTCGGGAGGGTAAGTTTGCGGGGTTCTGGTCCCCCGGACAATGACTCCAGTCTGATGGTTTCGTAAGTTTCAATATTTCTTCTAAACGATTCTTCACGAATACTCCCCACGGACTCGGGGTGGCGGAGCGAATCCAATGCAACACGACGTGTGCATCGGACCAGCAATAGATCTTACAATCTATATCTAGCTGTTCACGTACCTTGGTAACAAGCCGCACCGCTAATGCCGCTAACCGATGCGCGTCCTGAAGGATTGTCTTCAACTTCAGGACGTATGGAACCAGGAGGCCCTAGGGATCGTATAGCCTCGCGCAGGCTCCCATCAGGGTGCGTAGCGTCGGCGCGCTCTCCGCCACGAACGAGAGCATCGGCTCAGGATCGAACCAGAGCGTGTCGTGCTCCTAATCCCAACCGACCCCCAGGACCTTAATGAAAAGCTGCGGGCTTAGCAGCCAAACGCTTGGCGCAACTCCTGGCTGTTGGACTGGGACTTCTTCAATACCATGCCTGCGTCGCCGAGAATCTTGACCACCGCGCGCCAAAGTTGTCCGGCTTCCTCAACCGTTCGGCTGCCAGTCAGCATGCCGTCCATATATAAGTCCTTACAGATGGCCGCGCTGGCCTCGGGCTCGCTCCGGACGTACTGCTCAGCGTGGGCCCGAATGACCGCGATGGTGTTGTGCTGACTGTCCTTGACCCCCGAACGCAGTCGACGTCATCCGTAACAATACTTGGCCAACAAGGTTGCGCTCATCCTGGAACCACAGGAAACACAATAAATTGCGATCCTCCGGCCGGACTCGCACCATCAAATAGGCCCGACTTATGTCGGCCACCCAAGCCGCCTGGTGCCTCCTAAACCTTGTGAGCATCGCCAGCGGACAAGGAAGTAAGTTCGGGGTGTCGTCAATGCAATCGTTAAGCGACAAACCTCCCCTGCCCGCTGCTGACGCGTTGAAGACCGGCCGTACTTTATATGACACCTTGCCGGGCTGGACTACCGGAAAATGTAAATCACACTCACCGGAGGGCAGAGATTCTGCGAATCCGCAGTCAATGAACGCTCTTACTTCTCAGACATAGTATTCTGCCAATGCAGGATCTTGCCGCAGCCTCTTCGCCAGCGACCGCAACTGCTTCGCTGCGAGAGCTTCATTCTTGTCGATCATGACGACATTCGGTTTCAAGTTCAATGCTACTTGGTATCTTCCATCTTCGCATCTTCGATGCTGTCGAGGAGGTTCTTCGATACTTCTTCCTTGTTGCGTGGATCCAACTCCGACGGCCCGATACCAATTGATTCTAACGACCAAAAATTTTCTAACTCCTGTGTCGTCGTCGTCGTCATCGCGAGAGCCTGGTTCACGCCGTCGGGGCCTGCCCCGTCGGTTACGAGGACCCACCCGAACCGAGTATCCATGCCGATGGTACACTTGTCCAAACGACGTGGCTCTCGCGGATGACTAAACGTGTCGCCGGCGCCAAGCAATAATTCTACTGCGGCCGGGCCGCCGATCCGCTCGGCCAGTCCGGCTCCGACTCTGTCGCGTAATCTTCTTGACGGTGTCGGGAGGGTGGCCGACGCAATTTCTTCCACAACACGCGCGTCGATGAGCATCGGCTCGCCGGACTGCGTCAGCAACTCGAGACGAACGATAGAAGCTTCTTCGCCTGCTGGGGCCGGGAGCCGCCGAAGACATAGACATACGTGAATTCATGTCCCACAGGGCTGGCCTGAAGGGCGGCCGCCAGCCGGCTGGTTACAAACGTGCGCTGTAAGCCACTATCTAGGAGAAACCTAGTCACTGCATGCTCCCCTGCTCCCGTCTGTACACGTACGTGCCCTGTTGGCAACAGTGCCCCCCTCCCCCCCCCGTCCACTGCCGCCACGTTAACTGTTGCTCTGGTGTTTGTACATAAACTCGAGCGTCTAATACTTTCTGCCTACAGAACTCTATGGGCATGTCCGCCCGGCATGCACTAGACTTGTGTCCACCCCTGCAAAATAAACAATTCGTGTTACCCTTTTTTTTGTGAGGTTGGGGAAAAATGCTTTATGCACACCCAGCGCAGTTATCACTGTCCAGGCGTGTAGAAGCGCGTAGGTAGTGTGGGACTCCCCGGTGGCATGGGGTTACCCACTAAAAAACCCTAGTCCTCACATTTACCCCCCCAGGGTTCGGTACTGTTTGCCAGTTCATCAAGGCCCTGGGGGGGGGAGTCGTCCGCTCTACATCTACGACATGGCCTCCGAGGCCTGTAAGGACGTCTCACAATCTCTTCTAGCGAGTGAAGCGCGTCTTTCTTTCTCTAGGCAGGTTTTTTCTCTGATGATCCGGTCGAGGTATGACGCTCCTTCTCTACATGATTGGTCTGACGTCAACATCGATGTTATGATCGTTTTAGTGTCAGCTCCAGCTAGTACATATTTGGAGGTCTGCCTGAGGTTCGAGAGCCTTGGGCATCCTGCGACCGTGTGGTCCACGTCGTCAGGTTCCCCAGTTGTGCACAAAACACAGATGTCTCAGTGAGACTTGCCTATTCTCATCATGTACGTTTGGAACTGGCCGTGTCCCGTTACAGCCTGTGTGGCGTAGAATGATAATGAGCCTTGGCCTGGGCCGTTGTACCATTCATGCAAATCACTGACGAGGTGGCGGGTCCAGCCCGCGCGTGAGGTTAGGGCACGCCATTCCTCCGCCCAAGTCTGCATCGTCGCCTCCCTTGCTTCGTTGTAGTCAGTATATCCGTCCCTTCGCTTGGTGCTCCTCTGTCCTGCCAGGAGGTCCCATGGGAGCATTCTGGCTAGTACTAGCGCAGCCTCCGTGCTGACGGTTCTATACACTCTGCTGACACGTATCGCGATTGATCTTTGAGCCGACCTAAGGAGCTGCCTGTTGCTGATCGTGCGGAGGGCCATGTCAGCCCACACTGACGCTGCGTATAGTGCCGTGGATTCCGCCGCCGACGCTATCAATATTCTCTTTTCCAAATCCGCGCCTGCCGACCGAGGCAGGATTTTAGCCATTGCCCTAGCGATTGTATGCACTTTTTTGGATATGGCCAAGATGTGGGCGCGGCCCGTAAGGCCGGAATCGAGAGTGACTCCTAGATATTTTGCCGTTTTCGACAGCATGATAGCGTGGCCGTCCAATGTCAAGTGAATGCCGCGGGTGCGTTTGCGACCTGACAGGTAGATTGCCTCAGTTTTTTTCTGGGGCCAGCTGAAGGTTGTTTTGTGCCATCCACCGAGAGACACAGCGCATGGCGTTGTTTGCTGTGGCCTCGAGTATGGCCTCATGGCGTGCTGTTATAATAAGTGCCAGGTCGTCTGCGTAAGCCAGCGTTTGTGCCCCTGGCGGAAGGTTTGGCAGACGCAGAACATCGTCATATGCCAAATTCCACAGAATTGGGCCGAGTATAGACCCCTGTGGGACCCCGGCGGTGATACTAAACGTGCCATGATGTGTCAACAGGTGGCGGTCACTCAGATAGGAGGAGATGATGCGAACCATATAAGGAGGTATATTTCGTCGTTCCATGGCCTCAAGAATTTTCGCCCAGTTGGCGCTGTTGAAGGCGTTTTTGACGTCAAGAAGTATCAGTAAAATAAACTTCCTGGTGTTGCGCGACGCCCTGGTTTCTTGTCTTGCTTTTTCTAGGATTTCCTCGATAGGGTCGAGTGTCGAGTGACCCTTGCGGAAACCATGTTGGTTAGGTGCCAAAGCTTCTGTGTCTTCTATAGCCTTCGTGAGACGCTCTTGGATGATGTTTTCAAAAAGCTTGCCGATAGTGTCTAGAAGGCAAATTGGTCTGTAGGTTCCTGGGGTTTGCTTGGGAATCAGGGCTAGAAAGGAGGTCTTCCAGGCAGGTGGGAAGAACCCCTCCCGGAGGAGATGGGTCGCGGTATCTGCGACGATTTTCGGATGCTCTCTTGCCATAAGCCGGATCACCCCAGGAGGGACACCGTCAGGACCCGGTGCTTTGCCAGGGGCGAGGCGCTCGGCTGCCTGAAGGACCTCGTTCTCTGTGACGGGCGGAATGTCTGCTGGGTCTATATTGGTATAACTTACTGAAGGGCGACGAGAATGCGACGGGAAGAGTTTCTTGACTTGGCGGAGAGTTTCTTCTTGTGTTAGAGGGGGTGGAGATGTCTTGAGTTTTTCCCGGACTATCCGATAAGGAATTCCCCAGGGATCATGTTGTACAAGATCGATTAGAGCCCTCCAACATTCCCGTTTCGCTGTCCTGATCTTTTGGCGAAGAGTGTTTCTTGCTGTTCGGTATATGTCTAGTAGTGTATCCTCCCGGGCCAAGGCAATATGAAGTATGTGCTCGTGTTCACCGTTTCGGCGTCTTCTCGCAAGCCAGGTTCGAGCCCTCGTCAGGGTGCGCTTGGCACGTATGCATGCTGAGCGGGTCTTCTTTATCTCGGATGTCCACCATGGCTGTGGGGAGCGTCTACCAGTGCGGCGACGCGGCGGGCCGCCTGCGGCCCTGCACGCCTTTATTACTATTTGCGTTAGGTCTTCCGGAGAGGGTTGGGAGTCTTGATACATTTTGAGTTGTGCAGCTATGTAGAGTTTTAGCTTGTTGATGTCTAGATGTCTCATCTGCCAAGTTTTTCGGCTCGAGAGTGGCTGTCTAGGTGCCCCGTCGTAATCAAAGACTATGTATTGGTGGTCACTGAGCGTTTCGGCGTCTGCGACGACTCTCCAGCTGTTAATCAGACAAAGGGAAGCATTGTTGGTAAGTGTGAGATCAATGAATGACTTTTGTCGACCTCGGACGAATGTCGGCATGTTCTTATCGTTAATTACTGAGAGATCCGAGTTGGCCAGCCAGTCCAGTAGTAGGAGGCCCCGGGACGTGGGAGCGCGGGAGCCCCATAGAGGATGTGCCGCGTTGAAGTCACCTGTCAGAAGTAGTTGGTGGGGGTTGAGAGATGTAATGAGATCAGTGAGTGATGCGAGGTAGTCGTTAAATTCCTCTAGTGTGCGGTTTGGTGAGAAATAGCAGGAGAGAACATATGAGCCGCTGCCTAGGTGAATCCATGTGCACCCAGAGCAAGCCCCGTTGCCCGAAACGGAGACTTTTGGGTCCTGTCCCGTCCACCATATTGCTGTGTCTGCTGCGGAATCAGCATAATGGTTTGCTCGTGTTGATGCAATATTAACATTCGGCTCTGACATGAGGCATAAGGATATCTGGTTCTCCTGTACGTACACGTTAAGAGCGTCATGAGCGGCCCGGCAGCGGTTTAAGTTTATTTGTAGGATCTTTATTTTGATAGCTTAGTTTTAGATCGTCTCTGGACCGTCGTCCAGTCTGATCTGTTGTTCTCTCCTGATTCTGCCTCACTTGACGCAGGTGCGATTGGAGGAGTGTCACTAGAGGTGGCCTCCTTTTCGACGAGCTCAACCTCCGGTTGGGAGGGGGCCCTTGACCCGGAGGGTCCGCCACTGGGCTCCACTCTCTCCGCCTCGGGGCGCTTTGTTGGCGTGTGGGACTGTTGCCCAGCCTCTGTCCTGCATTTTCGCTCACGGAGTACCAGCTCTCTGTACATCGGGCATGACATCGCATCCGCGCGATGACCCTCAGTATCGCAGGCTATGCACTTCATGCTCGCCGAGGTGCAGTCTCTTGTCTTGTGCCCAATGGTCCCGCAACGCAGACAGAGGCATCCCTCGATGGGTTTCTCAAGTGCGCAAGCTTCCGCGCGATGGCCAGGGCGCTGGCAGCGGTGGCATATTGAAGGCCTGTACCATAGATCTGGACGACAGTTGCGGCCTGCCAATTTGACTGTCGTGAGCTTTGACAGACGTCGGGCCAATGGGGCGGGTAGTCGCGCCAAGGCGTACCACCTCCCGTTTCGACCTTGACGGGGTTCGGTAATTGCGACCAAGGAGTGATCCGTCACTCCTAGGTACGCGGTGAGGTCGGCCTTTATCTGGGACTCGCTCGACAGGGGGTTGATACCCCATAATGCCACCTCTAGGGTAGGGTCAAATAGCTTGGCAGAGGCCTCCAGTCCCGCGTCGCGGATTTTAGTACTCAGCCGTTCTCCTGCTCCTGGTGTGATTTCACCCAATCGGATTGCTACGTCCCCGCTAGATGTCTTCTTCACTTCGCGAATAATAGTGTCCGCCGCAATGTCTGCGTTAAGGTTTTCTCTGACGGTCCGCAGCGTGTCAGCGAAGGTTTTGCCATTGCCGACTTTAACTAGTATTGAGGTTGTATGTCTATAGGGGGCGGGTGGAGGTGTTCGTGGCTGGATACTTGGTGGCGGTCCGGTGGGCCCTGCTTGAGCCGTGCGGGTTTTGTGTAGCGCCAGTCTCCCAGGAGTGGGTGACTGAGCCAGCAGCATTGCTATTATTCGGTGGAACGTGATAGTGCGCATATCCGGGGGAACGTAGACAAGGGGCAGGGTGTCATTCGGAGTTTGGTCTGTCATAAGGAGGATTCGGTGTATAACCGCTCGCATCAGGGTCAAAGATGTTTCATCCGTAGTGACATCCTCGTGTTTTGGTGGCAGGATGCCTACTACTAATCGATGTCCTTGCTGGGGGGTAGGCGCGGAGCCGGTGATAGTCTCCACAGCCTCGCCCAGGACTACGGCAGTGCCGGGAGATGAAGACGTTATGGATTGAAGCGAGGGATAAGCGGCTAGGAGCTTTTGGAAGAATCCTGTGTTCGGAATTTCTCCCTGTCGGACCAGAAGGCCTCGGATCCCCTTGTGAGTCACGAAGTCTTCTAGTAATAGCGGAACTCTCTGAGTCGCTGTGACAGGCCATGGAAGCTTCGCTACTCGCAGGTAGTCTTCCGCTGTTTGAGCGTTTGGTATCTCCTCGTCCAAATGTGCCTGATGAGCCGCATTTGTTTCTGCCGCGCATTTGGGGCATTCGCCCACGGACAACTCTAGGGGAGGAAGCCCCGCCTCCGCGCTTTTGTTCCTCGCGCTTAATGCCGCGTCCCTTTCCTCCTTAGCGGCGTTAACGAGATCAAGAGCCTCGTCGTTGGTCTACAAGCAACGCCAGCTCCTGTTGCATCTTGAACTGGTGTTGGTCCGCGCCAAGCCGGGTTTCCCGTAACGCCGTCAGGATTGTCTCGGCCGCCGATTGCACCTCGCGGAGGTCGAGTTGTATCTTTTGCGATAGGTATTTGAGTTCCTTAAGGGTGTTCCTTGGCTCGCAGTGGATCGCAATATTAGCGCAGTCCTCAGCAAGAGCATCATAGGCGTCTTCAAAGGCTTGTCGGGCCTCCTCGTCTACTCCGGAAGCACGGTGTCTGAGTCGAAGGCTGACAGGGGGTGGAGTGTCTGCTTGCCGTGTGCGGGTGTTGGTGGGTCCGGCGTGGTCATGGTTCGTTTCGGCAAGCACCAAGTCGGTGACCATTTCTTCAGGGTTGGGGTCGAGGGCGGGCTGTGTAGGGACAGTGCGAGTTTCGCCAGGTAGACGGGGTAAGGTTTCTTTGGTGGTCAGAGAAGGGTCGGCGCGCGTAGCGCTAGAGGTGGGGGGCAAGAAGGTCCTGTTGCCGAAGCGGCTTGGGGGTTGGGGAGCGTTGTGGCGGCATCGTTCCGGCCGATCACCTCCTAAGAGGGAGGAGGTGATCGGGAAGAGCTTGTTGTTCTCCGTCCAACGATGTCTCGCTCGCTGTTGTGTCGTGATCAGAAGCTGAGATATTGCAGATCAAAGTTTCTTAGTAAGTCTTAGAAAATAGAGTTATTCCCTCTTTCAAGGCGAGTGTTCCAAAGGACACCGGTGTGCCCGTTATAAACCGTCTCCCTATAGGGAGGGGCTTTTTCACACAAAAGCCGCTTTAAGATAGCCGCATCGGTTTCCTTTTAACTTTCACCAATGTGCTCGTTGACACCTTCTCCGTGTCTTGAAGCTGAAAGGTGTGTATATAAGTGCGATCGTGCTCTGAGGTATCGGCCGGGCTATTCACCAGTCTATTGCTGAGATGGGCTTACCAAGTATGTCACCGGAGATATGCTCAGACGACTGTAGTAACTCGTGCTGGCTCTTACGGCCCGTATGGAAAGCTCGGCTCACCTTAGCTGGGATGGTAATGTCTATTTGGCAAGAGATGCCCTTTCTGCGATTGTATCCGGTGTATCTCCTTCCCTACGGAGAGGGCTGCGTAGGTGACCTCGCCGGGTGGGCTGCACCCGTGGCGCCGCCCTGGTGGTCGGAATCGGAACTAACTCTTACCACTGCGCTGGACACCGCCAAAGGCAACGGACGCGTTTGTGGTAGCTCCAGACACCCAGCAACACGACACCGCACAGACACTTATCACCAAATCACCAAATTCACTCGAAATCCGTCTCGAAAACACACGGGAGCGCGTGACCGCACTCGACGACTGTCAGCAGATGACTCGTGTTACCCTGTTTCGGTCCAACGTGTGCGTGCTAGACTTGAGCAGGCTCGCTCCGAGATGACTCGCCGAACGACCTTCTAAACGCATT
This sequence comes from Dermanyssus gallinae, assembly GCA_003439945.1. Lineage (NCBI taxonomy): Eukaryota > Metazoa > Arthropoda > Arachnida > Mesostigmata > Dermanyssidae > Dermanyssus > Dermanyssus gallinae. Next base: position 8,887 of record QVRM01000714.1, read on the forward strand.
GCCCGTCCGCGTCGCCGGACCATGAGCTTGCACTTTTGAATATACCTTGTTTTTCTCTCTGACACGTAACCATTCCCGTCAAAAAGGTGTGTATGCCCTGGAACAGTGCTCCCACGTCAGCCTCTAAACTATCGTTACCCTGTACAGCCAACCTAGGTAAGATAGAGTCCTCTATTGGCACACAATTATCAATCTCTTGTTTCTTCACAAATTGTGCCGCTGTAGATCTGATATTCCTTCTCTCTCGTGGACTGCCGCTATACTAGCGCTAACAATCACTCAACTAACAATATATATATATATATATATATATGTGCCAAGTGTGTGATCTGTGTGAGTTCCGGCGGCGAACCAGCGTTGCGCTAACCGCCGGGACATTGTGTGAGCTAGCTAGGCAACAATAATAATACGAAGAGAGACGGCGCTGCCGTATCGCTCTCTTGCGTATAGTGAAATATAATAAATAAGATCAGCGTCAGTGAACCCGCGCATTTTCGACTGTCTTCATTCTACGGTTCCGTTGGCAACATATTGGCGCCCAACGTGGGGCACGACGTGTAGCAAAAGCCCGGACGTAGAAGTGATCGTAACGACAGCCAGGATGGCTGAGGCAGGCCGTACCGCGCTTCGGCGTGCAGTGCGTGCGGGGGTGTCAAAGTTGGACACCACCGTAAAGTCGTTTTTTGCTGAGGGCCAGGAGTCTCCGCCGCTCACGCAGTGGAACCTGGGCCGTGTTGACGGCTGGTTGGTAAGAGCGGAGGGGCTCCAGCAACAATTAGATGAACTAGACAAGTGCTTTGTGGCCGAAATGGCCAGCACGCTCAGCGATGAGCAAATAGATATGGAAACAGGTAGAGCTGCCGACTACATAGATACGTTGTGTCAAATCCGAGGTAGGCTTATGAGCTATAAACGACGTAGCAATTTAGGCGCCGCCATGCCGTCGGGCGGCCCGGAGCAGCCTGTTCAGGGGGCAGCAGGGCCCGAGGGCCCGGTTTCGAGTCGACTAATCTCGGTAATCTAGTCGACTAATCTCAGCTGCCACGCTCCCGCCGCTGTCGCTGCCAGGCCGTCGGACGTACCGGTTGCCGCCGGACTAAGGGTTTGCAGAGTGCGCCGAATGCTCGAGGTAGCAAAAAGGACTGAGGAAACGGCACGCACTTTTTTATCCGGCCGGCGACCGGCAACGTGACAGTGCGCGAACAGTGCAGTGGCTCCTCGAAGTACTGCCTAGTCAGTTCCGAACTTTGAGGCGAATTTACGAGAGGAAGTAAGGTTTTTTAGTGGGTAAACCCTGACTAACGGGGAGTCCCACACTACCCAGACCATCGAATGCGGCTTATTGCATCCAGTACTACCATCAACTGGGTGTGCGTAACGCATTTTTCCTGAACCTCTCAATAAAAAAAAAAGCTAACAACGCCATGGCCGATTGTGGCTAACAGCGCCGTAGCGAGCTATGGCTAACAGGCAGAGATCATCGCCATCATGGCGGGCAAATACAAACTTCAATCCGCGGCCATACTATATGCAACAGTTATAGTTTTGTGAAGGCGGTTTTTGTGCAGAGTGCAGCAAGAATAAATTCTGGCCCAAGAGTATTCTACTTTATCGTTGGGCTGGTGGTGCTCCTTACGAAAAAATTGTTATGGGATATTTTATAGTGTTTGGTAATACGGGTGCTCGCAAGTGACTCAAGAGTTCAATAAGTACTGACGCGGAGACGAACAGGTATCTGCGGCTGCTTCTATAGAACTGTGAGGGACTTAGAGGTTTACATGCTTACGTTAGTGGACATTGCAGTCCTTATGGAAACTTACCAGCTAAAAGAACTGTATATCGATAAGATTTGAAGGCTCCACCAGCTGAAAGTTTAACTTGCAGGAAGTCGTGGTAGGCCAGGGCGTGGATTATCAATCTAGCTGCCTCGTCTATATACATACACCTCGTCTATATAGCCGGCGCAATGTATAAGAAAGAACGGTGAGGAAGAACATGGTTTTCTACCTCCCCCAAATTCTAATTCGGTAGAAGTCGCTGTTACGGTGAGTTCTGTCTGTGTGAGGTCTCTTGACACTTATCTGTGCGGACCATCGTCGGTGGCGACTTCCATGCCTGCATTGATAGTGGGGCTACTAAGGGTTCCAACTGCCCGAACGAGCAAAGTAGAAGCCCTAAGCCTACGTTTTATGGCCATAGGCGGGCTTAGGCACGAACAGAGAACGAGTCACCTGGCAGGCCTATATGTCCATCTACATATCTGCGATACGGTATGTCTAGCTTTAATAATTGAGCGCTTGCTTACTTTGGAACCGGATACTATGAACCTCCGACAGACAGGGGTTGGTAGCTTTCCTCTAAGTGTGATTTCGAGCTTCTTTAATCAGCACATTCTGCTACAGGCTGAGCAGTACAGGTGCAACATTCAGAAAGGAGAGTCGGTTGACTACCAATTACATTATACTTTTGCGGCAGTTAACTCTTGGAGTTTGCCAACTCTTTACAGTATCTGGGCTTCTATTATACCGACACGACCTTTATGGCCATAGGCGGGCTTAGGCACGAACAGAGAACGAGTCACCTGGCAGGCCTATATGTCCATCTACATATCTGCGACACGGTATGTCTAGCTTTAATAATTGAGCGCTTGCTTACTTTGGAACCGGATACTATGAACCTCCGACAGACAGGGGTTGGTAGCTTTCCTCTAAGTGTGATTTCGAGCTTCTTTAATCAGCACATTCTGCTACAGGCTGAGCAGTACAGGTGCAACATTCAGAAAGGAGAGTCGGTTGACTACCAATTACATTATACTTTTGCGGCAGTTAACTCTTGGAGTTTGCCAACTCTTTACAGTATCTGGGCTTCTATTATACCGACACGACCTTCAGTGTGCACATAGTCGAGACAGTGCGGATATGTAGGCGACACTCGACGACTGTCCTTCCCGTCGGCAATAGTATTGTGCTACCTCAAGACTGTGCAACGCTAACATTGGATTTGACAGAGTAAGGGGACACCTCACTCGAGCAAACCTTGGCTAGTGCGTACATGTGCACATATATATATATATATATATATATATATATATATTTATATATATGTTTAAGATTCAAAACGTGGTTTATTATAGGAACTGCATAATACAATGATTTAGTTCTCATAAAAAATATATAGATATAAGTAGATAAATAGAATAAACAATGATTTGCTGTCAGTCTTGAACAGCCAATAAATACGTTTAGTCAAGAAGGCGAGAGGCAAGGGCTTGCTGACTAACTTTTTGTGACTAATGGCCCTACATATGTTGTGGCACGTCTCAAGATCTTACGAAACAAGAGTGTAAGGGGAAAAGAAACATCACAGGGAATAAAATTCAGAGTGATTTTAAAACCCAGTGTGGCAACCTTCAGCAAGTGGAGCAGCTCGACCGGTCGGAGATTATAGACCACATAAAGATCACTGACGGAGTCTGCATCGCCTGCTAAATATGGCTCTTAGAGCATCGTTTCGCATTATTCGAGCCCGACGGAGAACAACTTCAAACCCACTCCCCCAATAAAATGTCATAAACAAGAGCTAGCAGGAACAAGGTTTTGTAGACCAAGAAAAGGCCATCCACGGAAACTCCGATAATCCGCGTGCGAACGAGGGCTGAAATGATGGCATAGCATTTTTTAACGCTCTGACAACCACATTTTAGACGCTCGTAATGGGCTAAGTTGCCTGTGGCACGATATCGTCTAAATGCATCTATCGTCACCGCGTTCTCGTACTGAAATTATATAGGCTTTCTCCAGCAGAGGTATGTAGCAGCAGGGCAATGACAACCAAAACCCAAATCTCACAGCCTGCGTTCTTGAGGCTAGGTACGAGCGGAACCAACCAACCGCACTCATTGAACACACTAACACCTGAAGCATTTATAGGAGATATAAGTGAATGAATCGGAGTCACAAACGAGGCCTTGAAATTTGTGGGGAAGGTACCTGAGAAGCAAGAGAGATTCGGAATTTTTGTTAGGGGACTGGTAATAGAGAACGCAGCTCATTTTTCAGGTTACCCCACAGCTCCACAGCTCCAGGTCGCGTTTTATTTGATTAGGAGCTCATCTAAAATTTATTGTGGGTCAGTAACAGGCGGATCAAGTGAAAGGCAGTTCTACTGAGCGGTTACTTGAGCGGTTCTACTGGCAGTTCTAACGGCACGTAAGTCATGTTGATACCGCCTACGGCTATGTAGATATAACTGTTTACTCTCGAGAGAGTTAACCTTTTTATGCCTCCGATACATTTTGTTAGCGTGCCGGGGAAGCCGCAGTCTCGAAGAACATTAAAATGATCTGTTTGGCGCGCAGTCTCCTCGAATTTTGATACGCAACGGAAAAAAAGAAAGGTTGAGCAGAATGTCCGGAAAAGCCTCGAGGGCCAAATCGACGTTGCCTGCATCATACACTGTGAGCCAAGATGCTAACGCGGCTTAGAAAAAAGTCAAAAGCCTTGTTGTGCGCCCGAGAAGTCACTGGTGATTCAACCTGAGGCGATTTGCTCTCCTCACCGTCCGGGTGCTTCTGGGCAAAATGTCGTCCAATATATTGAGCAGAGCTTTTTTTATGGATAACACTGCTCAAGTGAAAGCCGATTATGTAGCCTTCGAAGTCTATATGTTTTTTTTTTTAATATGAATACGTTTAGCCTGCACGTTGCCATCGGCACAACTCACCGCAAAAGAGGAAAGAACCCTGCAGGTAGAATGAACGAAAATTCTAACTCCGCCTCCGAGCAGGATCACATTTCGGTTTGACACAAATAAGTCAGAACCATTCATTGAATAGGCCGGGATATCAACATCCTTTTAGCCATGTCTCGCTAACAACCGCAGCATCGATATGGGGCTCTTGTCACTGAGAAAACCACTCAAGTTCTCTATCTGACCTGATTTTTTAAATCCCATAGTGCCTGAATTCAAATCAGAAATATTCTATTATTTAGGTGGAGATCGTGCCAATCTTTACAGTCGCGAATATTTGTGTTTCCCAGAGAGTCACTGCAACTGTGCTTGAGGATGATATTGGTGAAGATAAAATATAAAACTCTAAAGTTATGCAGATGAAGTATACCAATTAAAACTGTTCAAAAACTGATAAAAAGTGAAAGGATTGCGTCGAGCAGCTTCTTCAAACAGGATGCGGCCTTCGGACATACAGCTTGAGAACTTGCAAAACGGGTTTCAATGCAGAAAAAGCTGAATTCCGAGTTAATGCGGTCTTCCACGAGGAATATGATAGTTTACGCTTTGTGAACGTCTTTGGTTTTCGGGACTCTATTGAACGCTTCGTCGTAGACACAATTGCTTTGTTAGGAATGGCAGAGACGCCTGGCAGATTAGAACACGCAGTTCAGAACCAACTACGTTAGGAATGGCAGAGACGACCGGCAGATTAGAACACGCAGTTCAGAACCAACTACAGTCTTGACGACCAACGAGCGAAGTACCGCAGCATATATAAGCTTTGCCGAAGGAGCTGTGGTAAGTGTTGATTTTTGCTTTCAATTCTAGGCGTCGTACGAAGTTTGCATTTCCGCCCCAATGGACAATACGAAAGCACAATTGAGTTAGCCATCGTGGCCCCTGGGCCTCTGCTGCTTCCCCGACGCTTCCTATTCGTGGCATGATTTTGACAAAAAAATTGTTCTTTTTTTGGTGGCCTTATATGCAACGTTTTCAAGGACTGCTGCGGCGGAGAGAAAGCTAGTAAAATGACCTTCTAAATGGTTACGAAGAGCTCTCGTCCTAGCGAAGCCAAAACAAGCTCAATTCACCAAACCTCAACGACACACCCAACCGGAGGAACACGGGTAGACAAAAAACCTGTTTTATGGTCAGTGACGTGGTGACTTGCAAGGCAACACGCTCGACGCCTGATTAAGCTTCTGGCTTGTTGGTCGTTGGTTAGCCGATGCATACGTCTCTTGCCCCGGGACGGTCGCCCCTATATTTTGTTGTGTAATACATTCATTGATGTTACACTTGTTGTGTAGATTCACCGTTATCATTCTTTGATACCTTCTCCGACGATCGTGTGGCGCTGGGTTGCCCAGTTATCATTTTAAACTATTCTCCACGCCCTAACATTAAGGGGTTGGTCGCCGTGATCTACATCTCCATTAAGCCGATGATTGACCGACTTATCGGGGTCGTTGGCCGAAGAGCGGGTTTCTCATCCTCCTTCCTTGGGGGCACCCTGGTTGCTTCTTGCTTTGAAAGTTCATTTTTGAAAGCTGCTTATATAAATAACTATACAATTAAAAAAATTAAATATCTGGGCCTTTCTTACGAGTATAATACAATACAAAGTCTCCTTTATTAAAAAAGAGGTGTTGAAATCACATTGTAGTCTTCACACTCATGGGCACGTCGCAAAACTCTCCATGCGAACGCGTTATTCACCACTTCGACATTAGCAACTTTCGGTGGAGTAATTGACACACCACTACAAAGATTATTTCGACGAACTGTGCAAAAGATTAAGTTATTACTCCGAATTAGCTGTTTAAAGAGTCTCACGTTAACTCGCATTTGGTACTCGCTCACGTTAGGGAATACGGGGTTCTCGCGGGTTACACTGCAACGCCATGCGAGTGGTTTGACAAATTTATCCTGCACTCGCTGGAGCAGTTCTACATTTTTTATATAAAAAGCTCACACGTGTGAACAGTATGTTCACTTTGGTACAACAAGCGTATTATACAGTTTTATGTACATTGATTGGTCATGCCCGATAAACGCTATAAGAGAATGAGATTGCACAGGCGAGACGCAGAGTGGTAGGGTAGATGGGCCTGAGTGCGCCGATTTTACAACTTCGACGATATGAGATGTATATATTATTTGACAATCAAATGTAACACCTAACTTTGTATGCTGACACTTCATGTATGGCCGTTTGTAAAACAGGCAATGTCGTCCTTGACTGTTTAGCAGGGCACATTTAGAAGTGTATATTTCCACTCTATTTAAGTGAGCCCATAGTAGCACGGAATCAATTGTCCTCTGTAACTTGGCCGAGTCTTTGTCGTCTTTGACTTCAACGTATATTTTTAGGTCGTCGGCATAGAGCTTGTAAATCACGTAGAGCTTGCCAAGGACGAGTTTAAGGTCTTGAGCAAAAATTGCACACAGGAGCGGTTCTATTTTGCTTAGTAAAATTTTGTGGTGAACCCAATTAAAAACACGCGAAAAGATCAAGTAAACGATGTGGAGCGGAGATTTCGTGATTTCGCGCCAGGGCCCAGTCATTCCCTCTTAACTGTAAGCAATATTAGTTTCATCTATAGGACACGGTTACGGGGGACGACAGGAGGTATGAGGGTTTTAGCAGGTAAGGTACAAAGGCTTTGGTAGTCATCGAGGTACCAGCCGGCGTGTAGTCCTGCACAGCGTGCATAAAAGCATTGCTCCCACCTGTATAAAAAATATAAAAGGATTTAGTCATGAGAGACCTCCAATAATTGGGTTGCTGTCGATCGCCCCTTAGCCCGCCCCGAGCCCTGTGTCCATCTTTGACTGCGGTGCATTTTTCATACATAAGCGGCGCTACCGCCGGACTGTAGTTTAAAACGCAAGCCTGCATATCCAAAGAAGTCCCTTGCATCGCGGATATTTAGATTACTTTCCTCAAAGCGCCGACAACAGAATGCTGTACGTGCCAAATTACGCGAGCGGCGTTTATGGCTTTAAGACGAGGGTGCACTACTATTCAGTTTTCGAGTAGCTCTGCCCATGAAGTCTATGAAATGAGTACTTGCGGCAACATAGCCGCTGACGCCAGTGGTACGATTTTATTATATTTTCTTAATGAGCATCGCTTAAAGAGAATTCGAGCAACAATACGGATCGACCCGGCGGCTCCCCGGCAGATGACGACCATTCCCATCAAGAAGGTGGTCGCCCATATGATGACTTCGGCGGAGGCATGGAGAGAGGCGACGAACTTGTTCGATGCCGTTTTGACACTCAAGTCGAAAAAGATGACGACTATTACTAGCACCCCAGCCCTCAAGACAACGCCGCCACACTTTTCGTGGCTTACCTCACTTATCCGTCGAGCTCAATGGCGTAATGCCTCGAGATCGGAGGAGACACAAGGGTGTACGGGTTCGATTTCCACCTTAATTGGGCACCGTTTCATGAAGCAATGCGGGAACGGTTCCGAAGACATCAAATGTTAGCTGACAGTCAGCTTGGAGAAGTTACTTATCTTATTTAACTTTGTCGTCTGCTACTCTATTTACATCATACACTGCTCATTTGCCTGTGGCATTCGTCTCTCTCTTCTTGTCCTCTTGTGTGGAGAGGCGGGTTCCTCTCGCCACGCCGATGCTGTTGTTCGGTGTGTCTCATAGCACAGTCTCTCAGCAGCGGGCATCCACATTGGCACGGACAGCTTACTTCGTTGTTTGATGTAATGGTGAGTCGATTTTTTAAAAAAATCGTTATTTTAGTACAATTTTAAGATGTTTATTTTTTTTATCAGAGCACATTTTGTAACATTTAAATGCTTTTCTTAAATAACATGCCAAGAGTAACGGTCTAAGTAACAGTATTCTATGCACAGCCAACGTGAGTGAAATGAATGTCGGGTGTAATTTATAAGCTTGTCAACGATGACGTACATTTCCGTTTTCATTAAAGTACTATTTTGTCGTATTCGCCATGCCTGAACTTGGTTGGGGTAACTCTGTTTTTGCGAAATAGATATGCGTGTGGACATAATCTATTTTAATATTTTGACATACATGTTTAATACAAATAGGGCATGCACTAGTATTTTCTGGACCTGTCCTGAGCCCAGTTTGGTCTTAAATTAGCAATATTTACTATCGGCTTTCTTCTCCCGACGTGTTTAGACTTTAGAATTTTGGCCATTGGGCCCTCGAGATTGCTATCCTTCCCTGTAATTTTATATCTGCCGATCTTAAAACATATAACGAAGATCTTAGAAACGCGTTCTGAACGCGTCTGACCTAACTTGTTTTCAGACGGCCCTTACACTTGCTTGTTTCCATTTTTTTAGAAAGTATTTTCTGGTGTAGTGTCTCCTAGGACGGTGTGTGTACGCCGTGAGTCTGGGAGTAATGGTTGTTGTATTTGCGTTGTTAGTGGCGGTATATGTCAGGGGTCGATTGCTTACTTATTGCTTCCGTAGCTAACTCTCTGAGTCCCTGTGCGTTTTATGGTCTGTACGAGTCGTTCTCGTTATGCACCGTGTGTATATTGATCTGAATCTGTTATGGAATCTTATTATATATATATATATATATATAGATATATGCAGTATAGAAGAAAAGCGATAATTGGTCTAATTTGAACGTCGCTAGCCTTGGTATATAGACAGGTGACCCCAGTTCACCCGCCTGTACCGCTTTATATCTTGCGCGTTTAGCATATGGCATGCTCGCTGTCTGTGTGGCTTCTATGCTCCCCAAAGCCACAGCATGTTTTTGCAGGACCTGTAATGTGCATTTTATCCCCTCCCCGTGTATATGCGTGTATTTTTGTGTGTCCAGTGTAATACTAGCTTTAAAGGTAGGTGGTTTCTGGAATTAACTATTGGGGTTTTCGTTTAATGCCCATTAGCGTGTGCTGTCCGATCTTTATCTATATTTGATCAATCTTTATTCGTCTGTAAATGTGTTGTATTGTGATAGTCCATGTTGTTTTTGTTATTGTTTTCTGTTGTTTGCTGTTCTCTAAAATTGTTAAGAACATTTTTTTACTTTAAATTGGATTGCTGTGTCCACCTTTCTTCGGGTTAGACAGCGTTTTGTAAAGTATGATTGACCCAGCACATGCCTGCACCGCCGCGTTGTCACACCAGGAAATGATTGAGTATGCTGGCAGCGGGGCATGGCCCGCAGGTCGCTGTACTAAATCTGAAAACAAGAAACGCGGTTGCAGATTGCCTACTGGCAGAAGTCACTGCTCCTGCCTCTCAGAAAAGACCCCGAGAATGAGTAGGTCCCGCCAGAGCGCCGACACAGGTTGTTCGCTGGCTAATTCTATGCAGGGAATCAGGCTTGAGATATCCGCGTCGTTAAGGCGCGACCGCGACCTTTTATGGCGCTGCCTTCCATGGTGGATCAGTTAAAAGGTCTCGCCTTATAATGACAGATTACGGGGACAACGGGCCTTACCAGTGGCTTGCCAGCCCGCGGTCCGAGGCGGTCGGTTGCCCTGCCCAACTTACGAGCTTTTATTTGTCAGAAGAGATCTGTACACGAAGTCAGTACGATCTTGTTCTCAGTCGCAAAGACTAACGACATCAACACTGCTTGGCTTCCAACACCCCTAGTTGGCTGAAATGTGCGACATTCTTGTCCAAATTCTATGAGAGTTTTAGATGAGAGGTACAAGCGTTCGATATAGTTAATGAATACCTCCGGGTATCCGCGAGTCCGGAGTGACCACAGGACGGAGTCATGACTCACCATGTCGAACGCCTTACGGAGGTCGATTGAGGCAAGTCTGAGCTCACGTCCTGCAGACTTGGCATCGTTAAGGATACCATCCAGAACCGCAAGATTCTCGAAGGTACCATTATAGGGGAGAAACGCTCGCTGGATTGGGAGAAGCTTAATAGAGTTCTGGAGGCGTCTAGAGAGAATTTTGTTAAGCGTTCGTTGTAAGTATGAACTAATAGATAGGGGTCGCAGATCGCTTGGGGATGTGGCATTGTTAATTTTAGGGATGAACGCTAAGCGAGCAGTTTCATAGGCTGAGGCAATATCGCTAATTATTAGTATGTTAAGAATACAACAGACTACTTCTAACGGGAGTTTACGGAGGGACGAAAGACAAATCCCGTCCAAGCCTAGTGCTTTAGAAGGTCCGCGGAGAGCTGCGTGGGTTTCCTTTAGGGAGATAGGGAGGGAAACCTCAAAGAGATCAGAGTTGGGAGTGTATACGGGGCAAGGGAGTGGTTCAGGGGGTGGTTGTGCCATCGTGTTGGCCCAGTGTTCTACAACTTCGGTGGCCTGCATGTTGTGTATGGTGTGTTTGCCGTCCAGCACCTCATGAGCGCATTTGGATCGGTTTTGGCTAAAAAGTTTTTGGGTGGTTGCGTAGTCTTGACGTCGCTGTTGCCTTTTAGATACTCGCGCTTCAGTGGAAGGTGTTTCTCTAAAGGCACGACGTCGGACAGTGTGTGTAAAATGTTTGTTCAGAAATTCGTTTAAGGCGATAGTGTGGTCCTCACCTGAGCAAATTATATTTGACAGATGAGTAAGGTCTGTTGAAATTCTGTTGCGTTTGGGAAATGTGTTTGTGAGGGCTTGTATTTTAGATATAATAATATCTTTTTGGGATGGATTATAGGGGCCATCTGATTCAGAGTATCGAGGCCGACTAATATGATATATATATATCAGTGCATTCGACTCGGTCCTTTTTGGAGTCACGCTCTGAAGCTACCCTTGTGGTCAAGCTTGACTTCAGGAACGCGTTCAACAGTATTCGAAGGGACCATTTGTTGAGCGCGGTGAAAGCTTGGGCCCCGAGCATGTTCCACCAGGTGGAACTTGCTTATAAGGAGCCATCCTGCCTTCTTCTGCCGCACGATGTCATAATGTCGCAGACTGGGGTACAGCAGGGCGACCCGCTGGGCCCGCCGCTGTTCTGCCTGGCAGTCAAAGACTTAGTTGACTCTCTCGAGTGCCCCGCTTAACGTATGGTACTTGGACGACGGTGTCTTTGGTACTGGGTGGCGCCCCCGATGCAGTTCTGAGGGACATCCACAGAATCATCGAGTTCGCTGAACGGAGCGGCCTGGCTCTAAATTCTGCGAAGTGTGAGGTCCATGCTGTAGGAGGTGCTGCGGACTCTGAAGTGGTGGAGGCTCTCCCAGGGTGCAAGACTGTCGGCACGGATTTAGAGTTGCTGGGCGTACCTCTTTTCCCGCAAGGAGCTCCGGCTGCCCTCGAGAGGTGGCTGGCCAAGCTAGAAGATGCGATGTCACGCATTCACTTGGTGGGTTCTCATCGAGGCCTCTTTCTTCTGAGATCCTCCTTTTCGGCTCTACGTCTCAACCACTTGTTTCGAGGTGCAGATTGTTCACTGGCTTCCGGACTTCTTGAACGACTTAACGACAGCATGCTAGCTACAGTGGAGGCGTTGCTGAACCTCAGTCTATCCACGGGTGCACGCCGACAAGCTCTACTCCCCGTTCTTTGGGGTGGCCTAGGGTTACCTGATGCGACTGTCTTATCTGAGATAGCTCTGGCAGCTTCTCTACACAGGTCTATGCAACAGGCTAAAACCCTCCTCGATTCGGCTGCCCTCACAGACTTAGAAGCTCGATTGGAAACAAGCCACCGCAGAGCAGTTGCCCTGTGCGGCCACGAGCCCGCCGAAGCTGGACACCAGAAAGAATGGTCAACAGCTCTATATGAGCAAAGGGTCGTAGACCTCATTGCGGGATGCACGACGGACGCCGACAAGGCCAGGCTGCGCGCCGTCTCCTCCAAGGGGGCGGGCGCATGGCTACACGCCATTCCCTGTGCCCGGATCGGGACCCTGTTAGACGATGAGTCGGTAAGGATTGCCGTCGGACTTCGTTTGGGAACAGACATTGTATACACTCACACCTGCGTCTGCGGAGACGTCGTCGGGCCAGACGGACGCCACGGGCTGTCCTGTATCGTCAGCGCAGGTAGGCGAGCAAGACACCAAGCCCTGAATGAAACCTTCAGTCGAGCTTTACGATCCAGTGGTCTGCCGTGCGTCCTTGAACCCGTCGGGCTAGACAGGGAGGGCGGCAAGAGACCTGACGGGCTGACCTTAACTCCGTTCGAGAGCGGATGCATGCTGGTTTGGGACGCGACAGTTACTGACTCATTAGCCCCTTCAATGGTCAGTGCTGGCGCGGCCCGGGCTAGTCATGCGTCGGCTCTCGCCGAGGCAAACAAGGTTAGAAAGTACCAGAACATCGGGTACCCGTACAAGTTTTATCCCTTTGCCTTCGAGACCCTTGGCGGGCCCGGTCCATCCACTCGAAGTTTGCTACAAAAGGTCGGGAAACGCCTGATTTTAGCCAGCGGAGACAAACGAGCGGGTGATTTTCTCAGACAGCGCCTGTCGCTGGATGTGCAACGGGGCAATGCGGCCTCGGTTCGGGGCACTCTCCAGAAATGGCTGGTCCTTACACTGGACCCCCCGTAACGGTGTACACGTTCGCAAGGACTCAAATGTCATGTTCCCACCCTGAATGATTGATTACATTGAATAAATGCATCTGGTATATATATATATATATATATATATATACCGTTCTGCATCGGGCTCAGGTCATGCACGATGCACTGAGGGCTATATTTGGGATGAGACGTAGCCAATCTGTTAGATATATATATTGTGATTATAAGATCCTATCCATCGATTTGCTGTATCGTCTTCAAGTAGGTACTTTCGGCTTCAAGATCAGTCGTAGTTTAGTACCTGTTGAGGTTGCCTTCCCTCTAGTCCCTCAGCGGCGGAAAACCTCGCGACGGGCCACCACTTTTGTGATACCTCGGGTACAGAAAAGATCTAGTACCCAATCTCTTGTATATAGACTGCCCGTCGTATGGGAGAGTATTCCGCATGAAATCCGTCACTCGAAGTCCCTGACCTGCTTTAACCGAGACGTCAAAATATGGCTTTTAAATAGGAATACATGACGGAGAAAGGGAATCTACTGAGAGCGATGATCTTTTTCTTAGTTTTCACCTGTCATTTCGAGTTATAATGTTTATGAAGTTATAACTCAGTGTGCTCCTTTGCCTTGTATGTCAGTATCGCCAATAATATGGTATAGGTATTATCTGCTGCTTTATCTTCTTCTTTTTCTCCTTTTATTCCCAAACCCTTGTACCACTTTTCATAACGAGAACTTAAGCATGTGAATGTATGCAGTTCCGTAAATAAACCACGTCTGAATTATAAATTGAAATTGAATATATACCAGGCAAATATACCTTTCAATGCAACTCTCGTATACCGGCGATGAAATATGAGTAGAATTTTTTCTTTGCGCCAAGAAAAAAAACATATTTTTTTTACTTGTCATTTTGAGTTATATTGTTTATCAAGTTATAGCTTAGTGTGCTCTTTTGTCTTGTGTGTCAGTATAGCCAATATTATGGTATAGGTATCAACTTCTGTTTTTTTCTTCTATTTTTCCTTCTATTCCCAAACCCTTGTACCACTTTTCACAACAAGAACTTAAGCATGTGATTGTATGCAGTTCCGTAAATAAACCATGTCTGAATTAAAATTAAATTGAATATATATATATATATATATATATATATATATATATACCAGGCAAATATACCTTTCAATGCAACTCTCGTATACCGGCGATGGAATTAGAGTAGAATTTTTTTTGATTTGCGCCAAAATTATATATATATATACATATATATGTTTTTGGTTTCTTGGAAAGACGATAACTGCAGCTATGACGCAGCGCAATGTGACGTAGGCCGCAGTTTTCGCTCTCCCAAACAGGCGCACCTCTTGTTGCTCTTCATACCGGCCTTACTATGCATGATCAGCTTCTTCTAGTAGGATGCACTGTTGTCCCTAAACCACCCTAAGCTCAACGGTTATCTGTTGGACAGGGTAGAAAGCCCTTGCTCGTCGCAGGTGCTCCAGCACTTCCCGACGTTTTTGGTAGCCGGCCTGGTTGAGCTGCAGCCGTGAACCGCCACAGTTACTCTGGTTGCAATCATATCTTAAGTAACCAACCTTGACTCGTGCTTGAGTCACGCAAGTCAAGGTGGTGCCCTCCATAAAATGGCTTCTGTAAGCATTCGGTCCATACAGGAGCGTATTAAGCCTCCTTATTTTGCTCCAACGGTAACGGTCTTGTAATAGAATTTAGGGTTTTGGAATGTCATCAATATAAACATGAGTATCAAGTCCAGTTGAAATATTGATGAAATGCACCAAACACACGGGTAAGAAAAACGCTTTATTCGCTTTATAGACAGGTGCGGTTAATCATTACAGCCCGTTCTTTAAAGCTTTTCATCTGAATAATGTCAATAGCACTATGGCTTTACCTGTAGTACGTTGTAAGTCTTCTTAGCAGATATCGTTCCTAAACATAATCAGCTGTCTGTTAAGTAAGATGGAACCATAGAGACACCTCGGTATCGCACAATTGCTTTCTCTAGCAAAGAAGTAAAAATCATATTTCGTTATTGCAAACAATAATACGATTAATACGAACGGGGTTACTAGAGGTGTTCTTTTCCAATCGAAATAGTTATAACAGGGTTTGTCCAGTTCCTAGCTGACCTACTGGAGTAATTAGTCAAAAGACAAATAAGAATCGAAGTAGCCAGATTGGCATGCATTTATCGTGAGCCGTTTAAGTTAAGATGTGGAACTTGCAGCGCAAGCCTAGCATATACATTTTCTAAAAATATTTGGGAAAAACATAGAGATTACTTAAACTGTACCTCAGACCCCTGACAGAGACAAGATTTTGGTTTGGAGCGGAATGCTTTTTGTAGCCTTATCTTAATGGTGTGATAGCCTAGACACTAGGCTACCAAAGAAGAACTGCCGCGGTACTCCTTCAATACACTTGTATTTGATGCACGGTACATGACTAGGTTTGGGTTATAGGCATCCGAAATCTGTTATTTTCTAAGTTACGGTCGTGCTTTACAATTGAAGCACTTTGTCCTTTAGCTTTTTGAAATCGCCATAACTCTGTACTAGTCAACACGGAGCCATTAGCAAAAAAATGCAAACACAACGAAATATTTTTAATTCCTAGCTCCCTTAAAATCAGCAGGCATTCGGACATTGAATTATGCACTATAGACAAACATCATCATTTACCATACCCTACGACGAGGCTTAGTTTCATGATACACGGATGCATAGTAATTCTGTCTCCATTGACTAGAAAAGCCATAGTAATCCTACGGCGATCGCTGCAAATTAGCCCCTAGCGAGCAGGATACACTAGCCTTGTATCATTGTTTAGGTGTCTTACAGTGAGCTGTTTATTCATGTCGGCCATCTTAATTATATTTCTTCAAATTAAGTAATTACAAATTTTATATTGATATTCTGTTTTGGAAAAAGGTAACATCCTATACTAGCCCCTAAGGCGCCACAATCGTGGGGTAGACTACTTGAATAATTCAAACGACCAAGTTGTCAGATCAACAAACAGTACGAGCCTTGAGATAGACCCGTGTCTTAAATAAATGTGCGTTAACTTTAAATATGAAAATATGTGTAAAACTTGCAAAACCATAGCATCTTGCTGCTACGGTGACTGGAATATCCGACGACTGGCAGTTTTCTCTCCTTGTACACGATCTAGGTGTTTAAAAAGAAGACCACAGAGGAGAGCAGCCGTCGCGAGCGAACAAAGACAGGCAGCCAACGCTGTCCAACGGACGACGTCACCTCGCTTAAGTATGCTTACCAGCAGGTCCCTGCCCGACGGTAGATTCGCCTGAGGAGCATCCGCAATATACGACGCACGTAGTAGAGCCAGCATTTTGTTTAGATAATTATTACAATACGAATTAAAAAAAATACACGCAAGTCCGACTTCTTGGAGATACAATATGATTGCAACCACTACAGATTGTATTAAATGGCCACATCGCTATAACAAATATTAGTAAGTTCAGTGTCACTCCTAAACTATACACTTTCATATCCTCACTCCAATGGCAAGGCTTCTTAACGAGTTTTGCGATCCCCTAAATTTACACTGCATTTGTTGACACGCTGTATATATGTCTAACACTACAAGAACGACACCACATAGTCACTTTTAATAGGGACGATCTATTAGGCTGTTCTACTAATTCAATTATATTAACATATATCAAAATATTATTAATGGCTAAACTCTTGTTAAAACTTACATCATGTACTAATAATTCATGATTTAAAACTATGCGCGTGAGCTTTATTAAAGTATTCTGCAAAATCTTAAAAAGAGTCTCCTTGAAAAAATATGTCACGCCAGACCCACGCTCGATGCTTTGAGTGTGAGGGGTGCAAACATGTATACGAAAAATGCATAATATCGGTGAATAAAATATTAATTTCAATAGCTATACTGGATTTAAGAACTATTACAATAAACCATATTGGCAGTAAATCACTAAATAGCTATTCAAGCTACGTTGGAGTGAATCATATAATCTGTTACAACTGATGTCATTAGATAATCTACTGATCTACATTCATTGTATGCACAATTAGGACCGTCACATCTGCATGTAGCGTTTTTTGCTGTTGAAAGGCTTCGGAAATGCGTAATTCACCTGTGTCACTGGCAACTAGCCGTGAATAGTGTGGTACGCGGCAAACCCACTAGAATCGATATCTCCCTATCCCCTCAGGCCCGGAATTGCGTGGCAGTGTTCAGACACCAGCGGGGGGAGGCTTATACTGTACGGTGCGTCGAGGGCCCAGCTGCTCGAGATCTACCCAGTTCACCTGCTGTATATGTAGCCTAAATATCCTCAAACGTTAAGTAAGACACCTACAGTAAGACAAAATAATATGATGCTATATGAAAAACAACAACACGTCGGATATACCAACGCATCTGGTATACTTATTAGCAGCAAATGGCGTTACTTCTGCCGAGATATGATACACTTTACACAACATATACTGTATGATAGCTAGTCCATTAAGTAATACATTGGCTTCAATGTAAGCTTGGTACGTATTCGGTGATCTTCATCACACCGAAATAAGGAAAGTACATACTTCTTCTATCCAAAAGATAGGGAGTATTATTTTTGGCACCGGCTCTGTTTTTAAAGGCACCAGCCTCATATTCACTTGAACCCGGAATCTCATGTCAACTGTTACACCGGATGCCTGGAAAACAAGTGGCAAGATAATTAGCGTATTTGCTAAGCCTTAGATATGTTACAATACGGTGATTGCAGTTTCTTTATATATACTAGGTTAATTAATAAAATCGTAGCACCACCTGTTTACAATTAAAAAAAAAAGCTTATGCCGACTACAGCGCCAGATCGAGACTGTGTTCGGACGTAACAAAAATGAATGTCATGTAGACTGGATTCGAATGGCGTTTGTAGCAGGCCGTGCAATTGTTACATGTCAAACCCTCTAATGACATAGAAGCAGACCGAGTACCGTGCTGTAATTAAACATTTTTAAAAGGTTTACTGCAACAATAAATAAAAAATTAAAAACATCAAAGATGTCACTGCGCAGCGAAAGACCTCCCACTAGGGTAAAAAAAACGCACATCTCGACCGGAAAGGTTTTGGCGATATTTTTTCTGGGTTGCAAAATGTATTCTATAAATTGATTACCTTTCTATAGTACGAACGCTAACTGAAAAAACTACGCAACACCCTTGATAAGAGAGGCGCGTCGTCTTTCCACGAATATGCGCCCGCCCTCGAAAATTCGCATACAACCCCCATATTCTCCGGACTTGGCCCCGGCCTTATGCGGCACCTATCTATTTGGATAACTAAATAAGCATCTCTCCGGAAAGAGATATCAGAGCAAGAATGATGTCATACGCGCCGTAAACGAGTATTTTTAGGTCTAGAGGTTATAAATAGTTTGGTCGTGGTCAAAGACTCTTAAAAAAATAAATGAAACGTGGTCTTTGTTTGTTTTCCATGCTAGGGACTTTTTGTTTCACCTAGTAATTTATGCTACTGGTAGTTCAACAAGTTCTTAAAATGAAAACCAAGAATTTTCCAAATCTTGTTTTTAATTTTTTCTTATTCGATATACTCCCCGAGAAGCTCAATACACTTTTCCCACCGAGATTTCTTTTTTTTTTTTTAGTAGAATTCCGCGTCTTTAGACTGAAAATAGGCATTGACAGCAGCCTTAACCTCTTCATTGCTGGAAAAACGCTTTCCACCGAGACTATTCTTCAAATGTCCGAAGAGGAAATAATCAGAGGGGGCCAGGTCTGGAGAATAGGAAGGTTGTTCAATAAGTTCGAACCTCAGTTGGACCAGTTTTGCCGTTGCTTGCCGCGACTTGTGTGCGGGAGCATTGTCCTGGTGAAACAGGACAACCTTCTTCTGCAAAGCGGGCCGTTTCACGATGAGTTCTTGCTTCAGGCAGTCCAACAGTCTTGCATAATATTCTCCCGTGATCGTTTTACCGCTCTCAAGGTAGTCGACCAGAATTATTCCACGTTGGTCCCAAAAAACCGTAGCCATCATCTTTCCGGCCGATGCCGTTGTCCGCACCCTCTTCGGAGGTCCTTCACCAGGTGCACACCAGTGACTAGACGCTTCTTGGGTCTCGGGAGTGTAGTGATGGACCCAGCTTTCATCGACGGTCACGAATCTGAGTCAAAAATCCGACGGATTTTTCGACATCTTGGCCAAATTTTGCTATGAAGCGGAAACACGCGCGTCTTTTTGGCCTTGGTTGAGCAAATGCGGCACCCATTTTGCTCTGAGCTTTTTCATCTTCAAGTTTTCGTGCAGGATGAAATGCACACTACCCAAACTGATCCCCAAGGCCTCCGCTATCTCCTTAATGTTCACTCGCTTATCTGCGGCAACGATTTTCCGTACTTTTTCCACGTTTTCCACATCAGTTGCCGTTTTTGGGCGTCCTGAACGTAGTTCATCCTCGGTGCTCCTGCGACCTCTTTTTAACTCATTAATCCAGTTGGAAACAGTGGCAAAACATGAGGCAGAGTCACCGTACACCTCGTCTAACTCAGTTTTCACTTGGGTCGCATTCCAACCTTTGAAATAAAAATGCTTGATAACCACTCGAAACTCTTTTTTCTCCAGTTTTCAAAATCACGCCGATACGTTGCACGGGAAAAGCGATCAAACGAAAATCGCAACGGCCAATCATTATAATATTTTGACTGCCAGCATTCGAAAAGTTGCCGTTTCCAATAGCGGTGAAAGCGCGCCAAAATTCGAATTCTGAACAGCTCATTTTAAGAACTTGTTGAACTACCTGTATATTAGGTTACATTTATTATGGCTAAATATTTACTGCTTGGTTTCTATCTAAATACTAAATTGAAAAAGCGCTACATAACTGCTCAGAAGGTAATTCGTTTTTTAATAAAACTTACATATTGCATATATGGCATAAATATTCAGCGCAAGAAGAGTTTATTGGCACTGACAGCAGTACATAGTTTGTATCACGCTGGCTTCACCTATGATGCGTGTTCTAAGCGTTGACCATAAACTATTCGCGGGGTTACTTTCTGGCGCAGATATTCTGTTTCTTGTGCGTTAAAGTTTTTGCTTGCGGAGTGCACCTTATGTGTGTATACCTGTTTAACTGTACTAACTATGAAAGTTCAAACGATATATATATATATATATATATATATAGTTCTTTTTGACAATATTAAAGCTAAAAGTTAAAAATGCAACCTATGATGAATACGCGTTGCGCCATTGACATTCAGAGTAGCAACTCAGCAGCGGTTTTAAGAACAATGCGCGAAGCCAACAAGCCACAATGCAAGCTTTGCTGTTGCGCATTCTAATTTAGTTTAAGATATGGATCTTGAGTAGAACAAATGTAAAAGGTTTAAGAAGTACGTTGCCCGCCGGTGCGACGAAACGCATGAAAGAATAGCCAATGAGTCGACGTCATGTATTAAAATGCAGTGCAATTAAAATGTTCTCATGGAACCTGGTCACGAAACGTTAGATCAAAACCATGCTTTGACATTTCTTACCATAAACTATAATGTTTGAGCTAGAGCTATTGACAATCATATATATATATCAACATAATAAAGATTATGTAGAATGACAAGCTTACTCCATGGACGTCAATGTAAAACCGATGTTTGTCTTCATCGGGATGTAGACCGCTGACGTTGGCTAGCAGTAGTGGGTCCCCATGAAGAAAGTGAGGCAGGCTAATCACAACCGGCATTCGATACTTATACTCATACTTGTCGTCATAAAAGGTCGTCCACTGGCTGCAGTCGAACGTGCCCTTTACGTGCGTCGGTGTTATGCTGAAACAACTGCACAGAAACAGAGTGTAACACATTCTCTGGTAGGCACCAATATCTGATCTGCGGAAGAGACCACCAAAAAAATCTGTTTTTAACAACAAACTTTTGAGGCTAACTCATAAGTACAAATGCATGCATTATGATTTTAAGTTTTCTTACCTTAGACTATAGATAAAAAGGCCATCCCGTCAGCGACACCGGTATGTTGCAAAGGAAACAAGTGTCAGGCGCACATACAGCCTGCCCCTAACCGCAGGTCAGCCTCAATGCGGAGTGTTGTATTGTCCAACATCGTGTCCAGCTGCGGCGAGGAGATGTATTGAGGCCATTTGGCACTCGATTTATTAAAAACCGCTAGCAGGCGCCCTTTGCCAAGTGCATCGGCCGTGCCGTCCAGGAGTTTCTTTTGAGTGGCTTCGACTATACTGCAGTATGTAGGGCAGACTTGCTCGTGCTATCAAGCATCAGCGGTGACGCGAGGCCAACTCTTGTTTTGGACTCCACAAGCCGCTCTAGTTATGGCTAGGCGTTCTCAACTTAAGTTATTCACATTCCAGACTCTTCTCGTCAAATGTTTTAGAATGCCCCTCTGGATAGGCGCGTCCGAGCAGCGAAGGATATAGATTAGCCTTGGTTTAGAAAGGTTAGTTCGCGTCAAGTATAGTGCAGGATGCGCGTCCAGGGATTTCAATATGGAATGCCCGAAGTTCATCAGCTCGTATTTCCCGCTCAGAGCGAGCTTTGGGAGGAGAGCTCTAAGAAGCGCGATGTTTTCATAACTTGAATATGATGCATGCTATATACATATTTATATGTTTTTTTTTTGCAAGAAGTCTTTATAGGCTATTGTAACTTAGAAACGATGTTAAATACGTATGTGTCTTTAGTAAAATAACATTCAAATGTCAATATTTAGTTAATTATTAGAAAAGAGCCTCTTAAAATTAAAGATCAAAAACGTACTGCTCGGGCTTGGGGTTTCCGGTATCATTAAACAGGTCGTCCCCACCGTCAAATCGAGCGATTCGTTCACACTCAACCCAGAATAATTTCTGTAGATACAGGGCCCACGGTTTACAAATAAAAGGGGTAAAAATCTTAAGGGTTCTCGGCGGTTCTTCAAAAGCTGGAAAAAGCCCGCCATCTGCAATAGAAATAGCGCCGGTTAGAAAAAGCTAGTAGTCAATGTAAGCTAAAACTCTATACTTTAAAGTTACCTAAACGCCCTCTAAGCTGCGGTGCCGGTTTAGTACTCTATAGATTTACCTTGTTGCTCATGCATGCGCACCTCCTCAGGGTAAGCCTCGGGCTTCTCTATACAGGCAAACATGCCCTTCCCCAAGACGGCGTTGAAACGGGTGTTCTCTATTAAGTCATGGCTGATTAAATTAATTGATTTATTGTTCGCTTGGCATGTATACCTAACACACATGTCACCCTTTATATCAGGGACGCTTAGACCGGCAGCATATATGTTACCTACGCATCTATATAATCCTTGTATACTTCAATACCTACTGAGTATTTGTATTTCATTGGGACAACCTCTTCTTTGTAATATCGACCAGATCCATTCTAAACATTTGCTCCTAGAGCTAGGGCCTCCGACATCTTTATATCTCTGCTCTCCCCTAAGGCTAAACATTCTTTAACAATATGCTCGATTGCGTCATTCCCTAGCCCACATGCTCGACATTCTGTACTTTGCCCCTCCCTATATTTAGCTCTTTGTGTGCTTGTATCCAACATCCCTGCCCTGACATCTGCCTATACACCGCTTGCTCTTGAATTATCGTATACCCGTTCTACCCCGCCCCATTCCCCCGCTTTTCCTTCCCATATATACCTGCCAACTCAATCTGGAACCCATCGCCAATTTCCACGTGCCTGTACATGACTTATTTACCCTCAATTTCACCATTTGCTCCGGTACCCTCGCTCTTGCTTATTGCTAACTATTGTACTCAATCTCCCTAGCTGCGAACTCTACACTGCGATCCCACTTCGTTTTAATCCCAAGTGCCGGCTGCTATTTTACCAGCTGCATCTGTTTAACCCATCGTTTATTGTGACATTTTTAATAATAATACTAAATCTTAGCTTACTTTGTACTTCTCTTTTTATGCATTTTGACATCCCCCTCCCCCCCTCAAGAAATTTCCTGGCGCAATTAAAACGGCAACCCAATGCAATATTATCACTTCTCTTTTGCTATTGTTTCTAACTTCTTTCCCAGCCCCGCGCTGTGAACCAGAAAGGCAGTAGCAAAAATCAATCCTGGCATATACATGGCCTTCCATATATTCCTTGTTACTATATATTATTAAACCCCCAGAGGCCCTTACACATTACTTGCATTTACAGCAAACAGCAGCACGGGTGTCTTTTCCCAACCTGCTATCCTAAACCCGTTCTCTTAATCCTTTGCGCAATTTTGCGCCTCCCTATTTACATAAAAAATTATCGACGACAACGGACAGCCTTTTCTGACCCCCTTAGCGACTATAAACTCTCAAGATTGTTGGCTGCTATTATTACTCTTACCGTGTTATTCCCGTAAATTTCTTCTAGTAACTTCTCCTAGTAAAAAAAAAAGATGACCATCTAGCATATACCCTTCCCTAAATCAATTCAATTCAAACATTTATTCATCTTTACCAGGTAGTATAAACTCTCTCATAAAAAAAAAACCTCTTTCCTGTATACAATAGCGGCAAAAATTGCACCACTGGACATGGTCGTGGTCACATTAGGAGTTGAGGCCCACAAGACATCCGGTATATAAGTATATACTACACGGACTATATAGCTCAACCCAATTTCTCCTATATGGAAATAGACTAGAAAGTGCTCATCGCGATATTTTAAGATGGGGTCAGTCAGGCTACCTAGGGAAGGGACCAGAGGACAGGAGGCGGCGTGGTGTCTTCACAGTGGTGCTTCGCATCTAGAGCACTGCAATGGTCATCTGGTTCGTGGAAGTCCCACACGATACACAGTTATGATGATGGCCGTGTACGGCATAGCGGGTTACGACATGACGGTTGTAACGGTACGCCCCTCTCCATTCGTTGCGTGTCATAGCTCCAGTTTCAAAGAATTTATCATCGGTATCCGCGAATTTATCTCCAGCATTTGAGGTTGTTCTAAAAGCCGTTGTCGCCGATAGATCGAAGCGGTGCCCGCAGATCCTTCGGCGAACAGCGGTGTATCTGCTAGGAGAATATACTAGGCGGTTCCGGTCGAGGTGTGTAATTTCAGAGCCCTCTTGAGAAAGGAAGCCTTACGGTTAGCTGTTCGAGGTTCTGCGCCGTGGGGTCCTCCAAATGATATGTATCCCATACGACGCGATCGGGGCTATTTTGAGATCAAACAGTCTCAAGGCGGTTCCCGAGTCACAGGAGCTGCGGCGATTTTATTGCAATACGGCGGTCACTGCCTTCCTGCACCCTCTCAACGATGTGTGCGGTGAAGCTGCGGCCGTTATAATAAGAAAACAGTAGGCCCCAGGTATGGAAACCTATTTACGTACGCGAGCGGTACACTAGCGTATCGCAAGGTGCGCCAGTGATCTTGCCGCCCCTCCTGAATTTCATTGCTTCTATTTTTCTCTGGTTTTACCGTTAGACCCAAAGCATTTACAGCGACGTAAAGACGGGCTAAGGCTTGCTGTACCTGAATTTTGCTTGGACCATATATGACCAAGTCGTCCGCGTGCAAGATTACTTTGACTAGATTTTCTCAGGCCTCTTATTAGGGCGGGGCAGGTCCTTCAGTAGGATAGAGAATAGCCATTCTTCTATTTCTCATTTGTCTCGAGAATACTCTGCACTCTACTCTTGAACACCTGCATACATATTCGATACGTTAAGGCGTAGTTGTGATTGGTCGCAGATTTTGTAAAATGTCATTATCTGCCCCCTCCTTGGGAAGAAGAGAAACTCTTCACTTGCGCCCACCCTCCGGGATTCTGCCCCTTCTAATATATTATTGAAATTGCTTCGTTAGACAATACACGTACTACTTTCCCAACGCCTGAATGGGTCCAACCGATTCCCGTCAAGACCACCTACGCCGTTTTTGAATTCATTTCTTACCACGCCTTCGATCCCATCTGCTCTGGGTTGTATATCCTGGGCGTTATTTGTCAATTCTTGTTTTTTTCCTGCCTAGCATAGTCCCAAAACTGTTTTGCTCGTTGGCTTTTGGGGCCCCCCAAAATCCTGTTAAATTCCCTCTCATCTGCATTTTAATTGCATCTTGTAATAACAACTGAGCTTTGTTCTTGGCTTCCTTGTAATTTACCCAATACTCTTCTGCCTTGTCTGCGTCTCTTCCCATTACTTTTCTATGCGCCTTATTTACCTTTCCGCTTCATGCTTGCCTTATTTATGTGATCATTCACTAACCTCGTTCTCCTCCTTTTGGATTCCCTTCCCCATCTTACAGCAATTGTCATATAAGTCCTTAATATACCTATGCATCTCGTCTACCACCTTTCCCCCACTTGCCACTAAGAGCTGTTTATGTAATCTACTTTCTGCGCCCATTTGTGTTTTATCCAAACATTCTTTTAAACAACTACGCGCGCCGGCTTCTTTTTCGTTCAACTCACTTTTACCCAATTATAAACACTTCCAACATTGTATGTTTTCTCTTCGTCTATCTGATTTCTTCTACCCATTTATCTATTTTACCCTTCGTCAGTACGACTCTACGCATGACTTTATATCCTCCTGTGTGTACGTATATCTACCTTCTACCCACGCGTTCAAATTTAAAATTTGGGCTCACTCGACTCTGCTAGTTATATCAGTCTTGTGCCCGCTTTGTCTTCTCGTCCATCCATGCAATGTTATTGCGAAATAAACCAATATATATATATATATATCTATAGATCTTTCGTCCATCCAGCTGTTCAATATGTGCATTCCAATCTCCCAGACATATTACCCCTTTCTATTCTGATATTCCTCAATTACATATGTACTCTTTTAATAAGCTGCTCATCCTCTTCTCCCGCGTTGCTTGGCGCTCGTATACGCCCCGTAACTGCCCATATTGTGTCTTCCAGGTGCAGCTCTATAACCACCAGATCCTTCATTTTGGCATTCTCAACTTCTTCGCACGAAATAGCATATTTAGTTATTATACCGACCGTGTTCCGTTCCCCTTTATCCTATTAGGTAAGTCAAAAAGTTCGTCGGCTTTCTGGGACCACATTTTTGAAATTCCCGCGCTCTGCAGCAGGGCCGCCTGAGAGTGCGGCTGGGTGTTTACATTCAGGAGCACCCCCGTGGCGGCGCGACGGTATACGGTTCCAATTTTACCGTTTCGTTGCGGAATTGGCAGCTGTTCGCAATGGAGGACAAAAATACGCATTTTCGACACATTATGTTGTTCTCCTACTGTGAAGACATAAGTGCAGCGCAAACAACCCGGAGGATAGGTGCAGTCTACGGCGAAAACGCAGTACACAAATCCAAAGTCGAAAAGCGACTCGCCCGTCGTCGTTTAAAGCTGGAAACTTCAATCTCGAAGATGAACCGAGGTCAGACGACCCAATGTTGTGGAGACCGACGAAGTCATAAGCCTGGTTACTTCGAACCCAGGTTTGATCATAAAAGAAATTGAAGATGTAACGGGAGTCTCCCACGGAACCGTTTGGAATCGCCTCCAGATGCAGGTTTCTCGTGCAAGCGGAATATCTGGCTACCACACGACCTCATGATAGGCAGCTTGAAGGGCGAGTCGATACCTGTCACGCACTCCTCCGGAAGAACTCGAATGAGCCATTTCTGAGGAGATTGATAACCGGCGATGAAAAATTGATACTCTACAGAAACGTAACACAGAAAAGAAGTTGGGTCCCCAGAGGTTCTCAGGCCGCAGCTATCCTTAAACCCAAAATTCATCAGAAGAGGTTATGCTGTGCTGCTGGTGGGACTGTAAGGGCGTCGTGTATTTTGAGCTGCTTCCAATGGGTCAGACGATCAACTCCGTCGTCTACTGCAGACAACTCGAAGATTTGAAGGCTGCAGTAGCAACGAAGCGCTATTTATATATATACAGGGTGTTGCAGGAATATTTGAAGCGCGATATACAGAATTATAGAGCTCGTTAAAGCAAATATTTTTTTCCAATGAAACATGGGCTCTGAGAGGTCTGTTTCGGAGTGAGAGTGAAATTACTACAATTGTGACACTGGTGTTTTGCCCGTCATAGGAGCACAAAATGTGCTGTTGCGAGACAACCAGTTTTCCTAGACAGAAACTAGTAAACAGATAGATAAAATTCTGCTCCATCTGAAGATGTGCAAGGCCGGTCAGAAGACGCGACATGGTCGTTAGAAGCAATTCGCCAAAAATAAAGTTCTTTTTAGCGTTCACGCCAAATACTTTAGAATATAACCTACAACCACTCACAGCGCTCAAAACGGACATATTCAGCCAATGCCAATTCATGCGATCATTTTGGTACCAAACATATGTCCATGCGAGCTGTGGTTGCGGAGTAATTACGATTATTCGGAGGGCATGTCGAGATTGAGTGCATGTAAAATGACTGTGTGGCGACGTTCACTACCGCCGACGTGTCGCGCGACAGCCGCAGCGCGTCATTTTTCGTGCACTTAATCTGGACATCCCGCCGAAAAATCGTAAAACTCCGCAACTACAGCTCGCATGGACATATGTTTGGTACCAAAATGATCGCCAT
>QVRM01000716.1:0-49402 GCA_003439945.1 Dermanyssus gallinae
CTAAAATACTTATTAGTGCCGCGTGGGTAACTTCATCCATATCTCCAGCTTCTGCTGAAAAAGCGAGGCAAGTATATGGCTTTCCCGACGATTTAATGGTAACCCCCCCCCCCTAAGCTCTAGGAATAAGACAGAGTCATCAGCGGCACAGTCTGGCACGTTCAACAACTTCAACGCTTGCCAGCATTGAGAGCAGAACACGATACCACCAGCCTGCTCGAGGGTGAAGGGCGACTGTCGTTCATCTTTCTGCATCTCGAGAAATCTATGTATGGCGCGCGTTCGATACGTCCAATTCCCTAGTTTGTCTTGGGCATACGTGCCTCAGCACGTATCGTAGTCGCACGTGCAGTTTCCAGCATCGAAATGGTAAACTGCTCACCCGATACCACTACCGGAGAGGGAAGAGTTTTGGAGTATGAGAGCAATTATTGAGCGATGAGTCAATAGACGTGATGAGTAGCCGGTCAGCAGTAGCAATCGCAGGCAAATCAGGTGTGCACGCCTATCGTCGTCAGGCCGTCAGATGACATCACGAAGGTCATCACGAAGGCGTATGTGTCCATCGCATGCTTGTGGGGTGTCCGACAGACGCTTTGGGTAGCTAGCGCAATTGATGGCGTGGTGGCTAACGAAGAGAGAGAGAGAGGGAGGACTAAGCTGCAACGGGCGTGAGATTAAGCGACAGAGAGAGAGAGCGAAAAATTAGTGTGTGTGTGTCAGAGAGAAGGAGAGAGTGCATGTGACTGTGGTGTGGGTCTGAGTGCGTGTGCGAAATAGAGCTCGCTTGAATGATACTGTGCGTAGCCATTAGAGCCACGCAGCCACGACTCTTGGTGCTCCGGAGGAGGGAAGAACGTGGGAGGGAGGCGGTGGCCGTGGTGGCGGGGGCACGCGGCTGTTCCCGCTTGCTCTGGGGCGAGGCCAGCTGCAATCGCGGGCTCGCGTGCTGTAGCACCGCAGCAGCGTGTGTCGTCCGCGTGTGCCGCCCGCAGCTCCGCATGGGCTGAAAGGAAAGAGGGGCCCTCCGTCCACAGCGACGAGGGTCACAGTCGAGTGAGTGTAGCGAAGCGAGTAGAGCGACATCGTACTCGTCGTTGTCCTCGCCATGGCTAGCTAGGTAGATAGACCGACCGATAGATAGATAGATAGACAGAACCCATAGATAGAAGACATACAGGTAGGTAGGTAGGCAGGTAGATGATAGATAAAAGTGTGGGCACATAGTCAAGGCTTTCGGGTAAGAGAATAGCGGCGGATGCGGTTTAGAGTTTGTCTTGGTTTGGGAGTTCGTCTCTCCTCTTTTTCTCTCTCTCTCTCTCCTCCCTCTCGGTCTCCTCTTTCCTCTGATAGGCTAGCGTTGTGGAGGTTGTGGAGGCCCGGGTGAGGAGTGATTGCGTGCACGTAGCCGTAGCCGTACCCTACCCGAAAAGGAGAAGGGGAGGGGGTTCAGAAGCAGAGGCGGCTCACATCAGACCGGCGGCCTACATCAGTCCCCTGGTTGTGTGAGGAGATGAGGAGAAACTGACCGTGGTGTCAACCATACAACCGCCCACCCACACCGTCGTGTTTGTTTGTTTGTGTCAGTCTGTCTGTCTGTCTCTTGTATGTGCGTGTGTGTGTGTGTCAATGTGTGTTGTTGTGTCCATGTGTGAGGTGTATGTGAGGTAGGTGGGGGAACCGGCCAGTGTGATCGGGCAGATTCTTTCTTGCAAGTGTGCTGCTGCTGCTGCTGCTTCTGCTCCCTTCTGCTGCCTGCTGCTGGGGTGCTGGGGGTGCTGGCGCTAGCGCTTGCCGTTGCCAGCTGCCGCCGCGGCCGCCATCACGCTCCTCGCGGCAACCTCCCGTTCCTTCGATCCTGTCCTCCTGCAGTAGCAGTTGCAGCAGCCATCAGCATCAGCAGCAGCCGTAGTAACAGTAGTAGTCGTCGTCGTCGTAGTAGTAGTAGTAGTGGTAAAGGCAGTAATGGAAGGAGCAGGTTCGAACGGTATGACAAACCCCCAAGGAGTCTCTGAAGGGTTGAGGCCGTTTGGAAGACCGTCCGTCCGTTCTCCTATCCGCACGGTCTGCTTTCAGCGGTTATGTGCTGTATGTTTGTTTGGTGGTAGCGAACGTAGGAAACGCTACAACGACGACGGCGATTACGACGACGACGACGACAACGGTAACGTCAAATGAAAGGGGTCAAATGAAAAGAGCCAAAGACGTCCGAACAACATTCATGCACAACGAGCGGACCGAGTGGAGCTGCAACAGTGGCCTAGTGGAGCATTTTCGCTAAAGGCTGAGGTGAACCACGGTCACCGCTGCGTGCTCCCTACCTACGTGCGGAAACTCGCAATTCGCTCACGGTGGTCATTGGTTGACTCGGCAACTTAAGTAAGCCCGACGGCTCGAACCGTGGAGTTCGGGCGACGTTTTCGTGTTCAGCTTTCAAGCCAGTCAGCAAGTAAGCCAGCTACTACCGAGCAGCAACACACTCGACAGGGCAGAAGTTCGACAATTGTAGAACGCTTCGGTACACCAAGTGACTGCGTATACGCCATCAACACCGTAAGCGTGGTGAAACTGTTGGTGGTTATCGACGTCGTAGTGGATTCGTTGCCTTGTCAAGTGCTCCTTTAGCGGCTAATGCTGCTGCCGACAACCAGGCCCTGTTGAGGGCGCGCGCAGAAATCTAAAAAGTTACAAAGATCGCGGCGGTTCGGTTGCTCCGTTTGGTTTGTGTTGTGATGGTGTTATTCTCTCGATTGCCATCCTCATCATCGTTGCTGATATGTTTCGCTATAACGACGACAACGACGACCACGACTCTTACTACTACTACTACTAATTCTCAAAGGATGTAAAGTGATGGAGAACGAATTAGTTTGTGTGCTCAGTTGAATAAGGCGGGAGCCGTCAACAAAGGCAGATAACGGTAACGGCCACACGTTATCCAGCCTCAACATGACGAAGAGAGACGTATATAAGAACGAAAGAGAGGAAGGAAACAAATAGAGAGAACCAGTGAGGAAGACAGAAAGAAATACAAAAAGAACCAAGGAAATATAGAAAGAAAAACAGTGAGAAAACAAGGCAACTAGCTCAAACGGTAGCAAAGTATTCCGTTTTACCACAAATACGCGCAGTCAGTCCGACAGGCAGAGAGGCGGGGTCCGGTCGACGCCCATTCGGCGCAAGGTCAGCTGGTCGAAGTCGCTAATTGGAGTCATATATTCAAGCACAGTGAAACAAGAAACAGTTCTTTCCGTATACTTCAAGTATACATACAGTCTACCCTGACGACCGGGAAGTTTAAGTCTTTCTGCTGTGTACACTGCTACATACAGTGCAGGCTACCTGCAGGAAGCTGGACACGTTCCGAGACAGACAGACAGAGGGAACGAAAGCGACACAAAGAAAGAGAAAGCAAAGGAAAATAGATCATCGTCATCACCATGGGACGGGAATTTGACTTTCCTAAGTGACCATGACAGTACAGAGTTCGGCGCGAGGTCGTTTACGGTTGGAGTGGCTGCTGCGCGTTCCCGGCGTCCGGGATCGGGCGGAGCGACTGCCTCTCGGCACGCGACATGTGGTTAACCAGCTAATCACACCCAGAGGGCATTGTGTTGGTTCTGCTGTTGTTATTGTACGTGTTGTTGCTCTTCTTGTTGCTGTTGCTGCTGTTGTTGTTGTCGTCGTTATTGTTGCCGCTGCTGCTGCTGCCGCAGTTGTTGTAAACCCACTTAGCTATGCCATCTCCGACAATGTAATCGGTTTCGACTCGCAGAGTTACGAAACGTTTTCTTCTTTTTCTTATTCTTCTACTTTTTCTTCATCTTCTTCGTCAGCTTTGTCAGCTAAGTAAGAGATTCGTTTTACTTTGTTACAATGTGTTTGTCATTTTCCGCCAAATTGCCGGAGTTTGGTACCATCACGGGCTTTTATTACTCACAACGCATTCGTTAGAATTTATCGAAGTTTCTCTACCGCTCCATTAGTCTGCTCTCCATTGCGGACATTATTATTATTTGTATTCTTCTTGCAATTATTACTTCCGGCAACAACTAGCGTTTCAATGAAAGCGTGCATTTGACAACGTTGACTACGAACGTATTTAGACGTCGATCGTAGAAGTTCATCATTGTAGCTACCGTTGTAGCCGCGCCTAAAGGAAACTCATGTGGAGGTACACACACAACAAGTACCTGCAATCATCACTGTGCGTTGTGAGCACTCATATCCATACAATACAGGCAGTTGCAAGCGACTAGCAATAATCGGCCGTTATCAAAAGGCTTCGAGCCCTCCATTGAGCTACTAGATGGACAGCTGCTGACTTGACCGAACGCTGGCTTGGAACACGTTTCGGTAAGCGTTCGTTCGTTTGTTTGTTTGCGCGGCAGCAGCAGCAGCAGGAGCGGCCGCCCCTGCAGTCAGAAAGGGATGGATCCATCGAAGGCCCGGAGAAGCATATCGGCGCCGACTCGTTACTGACTCGTTTCGCACCGAAGCAGGCCGAACACGCCGGTGGTCAACGTCAACGTCCGGCATGAGCAAGGTGTGATGTTTGGGGGGTGCGTCATCACGCGACAGCAGCATTCCTTCACCACAGTTGTCCTCCACCACCTCGACCACAATCTCCTGTTTCTCCTCGTCGTCGTCCGTCGTCATCGTCGTCATCATCATCCTGCTATTCCTTATCTTTAGCAGACCGGACTGGAGCGCCGCGGGGGTGGTGTTACCACTGGCATCGAGGTTGTTACTCTTGACGCGGCGACACGGAAGCAAACGTTACAACAGCGTTTACAGCAGAAGACGAAGAGCACCGGAGACCCGCGGGAAACCGTCTCCCCGGCTGAATAAGGCCGGGTTCAGGACAGCGGATGTCTCGGCGATCCGCCCTTGTGCAGGACGGGATCGAGTTCCTACTGCTGCTGCTGCTGCTGCTGCTACAAAAGCCCCCGTGGCAGCAGCGGCAGCAACAACTACAACAATACCAGCAACAAGATCAATAGCAGCAACCACAACAACAACAACAGCAGCAGCAAACAACAACAACAATAAGAACAACAACAACAACAACCACAATATCAACAGCAACTGCTGGTAACCGTAGCATCGTACATCAGTGATTCAACCATCGCTTTAGCAAGCAGGAGTCTTCCTGTGTATGTACGTATGTACGCATGTATGTATTTGTTGTGCGTTGAGAGTGAATAATGAGTAAAAGTTAGGAGAATGATGGCGTGATCTTACGTTCAACCGCAGCGATCTCCTCAAGCAGTCCTCCTTATCATCGATTCTATCGCTACCGCTGCTACAACAACTGCTGCTGCTGCTGTTGTTGTTGTTGTTGCCGTCGTCGTCGTCGTCATCATCATCGACATCGTTGCCTTATCGTCGTGATCTTGTCGTGATCTCCGTCGTCGTCGCCGCTGCAGCATCGGCGTCCACAGGGAAGCGTCCACACGCCGGTAGCGTCTCTGTGAACAACACGGCACTCTCGACAAAATTGACCGTGGCCACACGAAGGTTTCCGCCTCCGATCCGGCGGGTTGCTGGTTGTGGCGCCATAGACAGCCACGCCGACACCAACGATCTCGGCCACAATCGACCGGCCACCGTAAACTTCGACGCCGACGCCGACGACGAAAACGACGCCGGTGGCGCTGGGGGCGGTGACGCTGGCGGTGACGCTGGCGGCTACGGCGGCGGCGACGACGACGACGACACCACGGGTCGATTGACAGGTCGTCATCGACGGAATGTCTCGGCATACGGTGCGACTCCTGCGGCTGCTAACGCCGCTGACCGCACTCGGATCGCTCGTGGCGCAGAGCGTCGCTCTGTTCACCGACCGGTGGCTGCAATCCGAAGAGCTCATGCCCAACCCGCGATACAACGGCACCGGCGACAAGGAATACCTCTCCAAGTTCACCATCAGCGGGCTATGGAAACTCTGCTACAATGATCGTGAGTGTGCTCAGTGTGTAAGCGTTTTACTCGCTGATGATATGACAGCATGACGTTGAGGACGATGGCTTTCGATTCGACTTCACTCGATTCCGAGTGCGCGTACTTGGTACACGAACAGGCATTAATTATTCCTAATTAATGTCTGTCCGTGTACCAAGTACGCCCACGTAATAATAATAATAATTCTATTTGACAAGTTGCATGCACGTTATCGACCTCATAGATCGTTTAAATCTTGTTGAGGTAAAACCACAAAACAAAGCAAATCAAAGTTAGAGAATAACCAAAACACTATACATAACCTGCAGTAACCAAACAGAAGCCTTAACCTTAAAAGACGTATGCAGACGACAAACTTAAGACATTTTACACTACTGTTATAGTGTAAGATACAGACCTCCTCATTGAAAACAGCTTACTGACGTAGCAACGCTACCTGAATTGCTAAGAAGGTGCTTGGGTTGCCAAGTTGCTTCATTGTTTAGTTGGTTTAAAAACATAGAAGCATTTTAACCTTAGAAGGGCCGACGGAGCTGTTATATACCGTAAAACACGCTTCATGGCTGATCGTACGTAGGTCCTGGACCTCTCTA
The DNA here is from genome assembly GCA_003439945.1 of Dermanyssus gallinae. Taxonomy (NCBI): domain Eukaryota; kingdom Metazoa; phylum Arthropoda; class Arachnida; order Mesostigmata; family Dermanyssidae; genus Dermanyssus; species Dermanyssus gallinae. The sequence continues at coordinate 6,558 of QVRM01000716.1, forward strand.
AACAGGTCGAAATTCCAGCAGGAAACATTTTTATAATACGTGAACAACGTATACATCGCACACACCACGATGAATGGCGTATCTGAGCGATTCTGTTGATTAAGGGTATTTATACCACAAATATGTTGGATATGACCTTGAGAAATACTTGCACAGAGAGAAACACGCGTCTCTTCCGGTGGCCTTCCATACACGTAAAATGGAAAAAAGGTCTCCGAAATATGCTTTCGGCTGTTGTTTTTACGATATTTCACGACCTGGTTATCTGATCGCATGCGTAAGCGGTCGTTAAAGTGAATCAAAGCTATGCGCAGACACAGATGCCGCCTTGACCAGTACACGCCAGCTAGGTTAAATTAGCTATGTAATTAAACCATAGCTATAAGGGCAATGACCGTACACCTTTCTACTAAGTGCCAACTTTGCTTCGGCGAAATAAATGCTAAGTTGTCATATTATACGAAGTCCAGGCTAAAGTGTCCGTATATCAACGACATTTTAGTAATGTATCTAACTTTTGCCTAAAACTCAGCTGTTGACTAATTGGTCACTCTACTGGCTTATTAAAATTATCTCACAATTAGTTATTCTTACTTGATCCAGCAACAGCTTTTTTTCGAGCTGACCCTCAGCCAACATTTAACGTCCACGGGACTGGCATCGCATTGCTTCGTAAGACGGACCCATAAATACAACTGTGTGTCTCCTCCGGTCGCGAGGCGCACGCGAATGAACCACGCCACCAGGCTCGACGCCCAGCAACGACAGCCTTCTGCTAGCTTTCTTGTAAGCTATGGGCTCTAAAGAGGTTGTACTTTAAATGTGATGACAGCGATAAAGACAAAAGTTTCTAATCTCGACCTCTGATTTTATACATGTTCATTTAACGGTGCGCTACAGTGCGGTTATTTCTCTAGCCTCTCACTACCGAGTCCATGAAGCGATACTGGGCTCAAAAGTGGTTTTCTTATTTTACCATTTTAAATTAATTAGACTCGACGTTTGCCAAGCATGACTGATTGATATTCGCCCTCATTAGCACCAACACACGACATCTTCTAATTGATTTTAACCGGAGTGCCGGTTTTTCAGTGTCGGCTCACTTTAGTCACTTGTTTTGCGTTATCCGACACAGTATAAGCGTACTACAAATTAGTGAACATGATTTTGTATATTAAGTTTATTTAATGCAATAAAACAACGGCTCATTGACGACGCATGTCTCATATAAGACAATAATAACTTGGGTGTTAATAAACCATAATATAATAATGTAATGTCCAATACAAAAAAGGCGATTTCTGCTATCCCTGAAGACGACCGATTAAGGTGGTCGTTGCGAACTCTTTCAATGTTTGGTTAACAGGGGAACTGATAGAAATCTAAGAAACCTCTCTGCACCGAGGCCAATGCCGGCAAGCTTCCCTCTGTACGTATTCGAGGCGCACGCTGTAAGCCACAAACACCCTCTGGCGTGGGGTCGACATACGGAGAAGTCGCATTTGACTAATTACCGTTTCCGTTAGCTGGTAGCCGTTCTTGCATATATGGTCCGTGTAAGGTTAGGTGTAGACATTAAGCTGTCAGATGCATCGGCACCGACATTCGCCGACATTAGGCCCACCATCACCTCAGCGCGCAATTGTATTATCAGCATACGAATCATACGATGCCCAAAAAGCCCAAAGCTTCGGTTGAGAGTCGAATCAATCGCCCTTATTAGCACCAACAACACACCAAGGATGGCTGCTTCGGATTAAGGCCTCCGAACTCCAGACCTGTGTGGCAGAGGCTGCTCAGAAGGTGTCCGTGCCTGAGAAGATGAATAACGTTGTTCCATATTTGCACAACTTTGAGAACGAGATCGGCGTTTGTTCGGCAGTTCGGCGTTACAGACGTGGCTTAGGATGTCGTAAACAAATGCAGTGAGCAGAAGGGCTCTCTCTCTCTCTCTCTCCTCTCTCTCTCTCTCTCTCTCTCTCCCTCTCTCTCCCTCTCTCTCTCTCCCTCTCTTTCTCTCACTCTCTCTCTCTCTCGATCGAGCTACCGGCTTCAACCACTTAACGCGCAAACACGGATTCTATTTGTGGTGTGCCAATACGCACATTGGCGCTGACTTACCTCTGGACACATCGTTGGCTGCGTCGAGCTCGCTTGTACAGCACTCACTCCCGGTATGAACAAAAAGATTCTGTGCTAGATTGTACGTACGCTAAATGAATTCCTCATCATGCCAGCTTGTAGAGAACGCGGCTGGCGTGTGCTATTTTTTCCTGCAGTGTCTATGTTATCGCTGATAGCAATGATTAGTCTTCAGTAGGTACCGCGACGACAGATGCGCACGAACCAAATACTTGAGCCAGCACATGCTGCAGACGAGTCATGGCGTGAGTCAGACGTGGTTTAGAAGTGCGCGGTAAATGTCTATCGATTCGTTTTAACCATACGACCATACCGCACTGCTAACAACCGAATATTAGCAGATAATCCGGCAAAAGGCAGCGGAAAAGGAGCGCCGGATGAAACAGCAGACAGACAGATGCGATCATAAAAAACGAACAAAGACGAACAGTTAGGACAATTTGCGCAAACTTGAGCTAGATGGCGCATAAACGGCAGAAAAGAGATAAACGGTATTAAGCGAATCCGGAAGCAAGCGTGATGTACTTGCACACTGACCGGCCTTACCTACTCTACAATGCAGGATGCACGTTTGAGTTGAGCATACACAAGCTTTAGATACAACGTGTGGCGCTTTAAGTCACGCGAGGTTATTTTAGAGGTGTTTCCGCATATGTATTAGACGGCAGTCGCGTTTAAAACCCTAAAGAAAATAAAGGACGCACTTTACACTGTCATGGTAGGCTGCAAACACGTCTCTGTTCTACGAAAACTACTACGAATATTATTATTATTATTATTATTATTCGCAGACTAGCCTGCCGGTTCGGCTGGGTGGAATGGGTATTCGTTTGGCCACGGACCTTGCCTTGCCCGCCTTCCTTGCTTCGTCACATAACTGCGCCTCCGCAGTGGCCGCTACTGCCTGCTGTACTCAACAGCCACCAACAGGACGCTCTGCGGATCTCGGACGCGCTTCACTCTGGTCGTCCTTCTGAAGAACGGGGTCACTAAACAGAAGGGGTGGGAATCGAATCGTTACTCAAATCAGCACTCAGGCTACCCACTTAAATCTTGTGTCTGTGTCTGGGGGCTGTGAGTTAGACGAGTAGTCTTATTCGACGCCGCCGGAGCGTGGCTCGACGAATTTCCGTCCGAGCTCGTCGGCAGTAAGCTTACTGATTTGGTTCCGTGCTGCCAGTGGCCTTGGCATTGTCATGTTTGAGAAACAGAAATGCCCATGTGGTGGAACGGTGGGTGAGCGCGGCCTGCACCGGCTTAGCTGCACTAAGGGCAGCCGGGCTTACGGAGGGCCGCCACCATGCCATCAAGACATTCTCAGGCGCGCTTTTAGACAAGCCGGCTGCCGCGTCGCACTGGAGCCTGAGTGGACTGCAGAAGAACGACAGGCGTCGGCCGGATGACCTTACCAGCCGGAACTCAGGCCGTAATCGGCCTCTGGCGTGGACGTCACTGTTGTCGACACGTACGCCCTCAGCTTTCGTGAACTAGCCAGCGCGGGCGTCGGCCAGACAACGGGAGTTGCTCGAACGGCTCGTATACGTGCATCTTCCTGAGCACCACGTTGTAATGCCGTTTTGTCTCGAGTCATCCGGCGTTTAGGGCAAGGATGAACTCAAACTGACAAAAAATCTAGGGAAGTAGCTCTTTGATGCCACAGCGAAGCCAAGATCGACTGCGTTCCTCCGATAGAAGGTGTCACTGAAACTACAGAGAGGAAACGCCAAGATGACGTTGAGTGGTCACTAGCACTCAAGCAATCATAATAATATAAGCAAAATTGTAGAATTTATATTATTACTACATTGGTAATTGTGATACACGTACATATTAATATTAATGAACACTTCTTAAATTATTATTATTATTATTATTATTATTAGTAATATTATTATTAAAAAATAAGTATACCAAAATGAATTACTATATTATCATAAGTCATGCCGTGGTTCAGAAGTGTGCAATAAGTGTCCATCAAGTTTTTTTTGGAATACCTTAACTAACATTTTACAAAAAACAGTTATGAAACAATTATAACTTATTCCGGCATTCGTTAAATAAATCTCTGAAGTATCAATTTCCTAGTTTTTTTGCCGATTATTATTCTATGGGGTTACCTCGAGCTATTTAAGCAAATGGCCCTTTTGCCTATGCCCATCTCTTTTAAGAAACACGTACAACCATGAATCCGCCATACTGATTTCCATAAATCCTATTCGGCCCGACTGAAGCATAGATTGTCATCTCATCTCTGGTACAGGCAAAATAATATAATTAGCGTCTAACAGCAGAACATTTGTAAAAATAATCTGATCTAACCACCATGATGATCGACGCACTTGTTTAGGTAAGCAACTACGAAGTCTCTTTTATTCTTCAGTTTACAAAGAAGCATAATAAAGCATGTGTGAAGGCGCGGCCTACTCTTTTCCGCTCGAGCGTCTAAAATTAGTGGATTTACTTCAGGACGCCTTTAACGTGTAGCAACTCGACGAGCGATTCCTTACGGAAGGACTCGTGGACGACCGGGCGTCCTTATCGACAAAAGGTTTCGTTATAGTGTTTCGATGGAGGATGGTTTGTCTACGCTCTGGAGTACTTCATGAACCAGCAATTAAGCGTCCGACATTACCTGATGACAAATTCCGATTCAAAAACAACCAGTTCTAGGATCGAGCAGAATATTCAATGTCGTCGCTAAATCTTGCAAGAATCATCGTATCTATAATGTGTATAACTACGCTTATCTACTAATCTGACTCAACCTGACTTTGCAGAAGCACATATAATACGCGTAGCGCTTTATATCTTTATGGCGTAATGTTTACTTTTTCACCTCCCTAAAGCAGCGGGCCAATCGTACAGCAATAAAGATACACAAATGAGCCACGAAGAATATGCACGATACGTCAATAATGAAACATTTCTTGATTACAGGCTAATAACAGTAAATTGTAGGTCACCTTTGAAATAGGCATTTTATTTTTCAAGGAGCAGACAATATTGCGTCTTTTTATTGCGCTAACAGAAAGCAATTTGCACAACTATCGAATACCAACTTTTATGGCGGATGATGAGATACTTTATAACGAATTTACCAAAACTGACGGATTCAAGTTTATTGCTCGTACTTCCTATCCCAAAAACCAGTTAGCTAGAGTTGTAGTTAAGATATATATATATATATATATATATATATGGTTGCATACGTGATTTCCACCTCTTATTATCACGTCTCGACTCTCCAACCATTCGGTGCGCCAGTTCATTATCAAATTATTGTTCCTGGCGTTTCCAGACCTGTTATATTCACAGCTACTCTAACGCCTGCCAATGACCGCATGGATACCCCGCGAGAGAAACACCCATTAGGACGTTTGACGGGATCTCTCTCGTCTTCAAGACTCGCCCAACTTTCTCAAGGGGCTGACTCATCTACTCAAGCCGACGACCTGTAACCGTTAGTGCTCGTGTGATCTGAGATATAATGTGATCAGAGCTCGCCTAAACGTTGCGTGTCCACCAAGAATTCAGGCGTTTGATTACACGCGCTTTCCAATGCCCCCATAGGTACCGTCCTCGAGTATGCGAGACGACTGACATAGCATTAGGTCTACGACCAAGAGCAGATTTAGTAAGCTTTCTTCAGTGTGGTCACCCTGTATCATCGTGTATCATTAGCTACGTGATGATAATCGCTATATAATACGCCCTAGATATGCAGATGTTGTGTGGCGACGTGGTCTAGGAGACTAATGCGCTAGTCATGGTTGTCATCTACCGGGCCGTCGTCGGTTCGATTCCTGTTGTTGATCGAAGTTTTTTTGAGCGGTGCTTATCGAGAATAGATGATAAATCATACCGCTGAGAGTCAGCGGCCATGGTGTCATAAGGACTGTTGGAGAAACCCTAGATATCTCACCATGTCCGGCCCTCGGTACCTTGGAGATATGCCTCAGGATGAATTTTAAGCCCGAAGAGGACGGTGGATGGTCTAGAATTAAAAACAAACTTTCTAAAAAGTGGTTTTAATTCTAGACATACCACTATTAATACGACATTCATCAGAGTCTTTAGGGCATGCGACCTTCCGGGCATCCTAGAACCGTCCGGCGTCTGCGCCGAGAGCAGCAGGCGTCCACACGGATTGACGCCTGCACCCTTTGAGTGAGACAAAATGGTGCAACAATGGAAGCAACCGTTACCGTCTCCCTAGACCTCTCTTTCACGTATAAACTTTGGGTGCTTCTGGCATCTGGATCATGACATACAACGTGGAAACACCGTCTGCGTTTGGGGCAAAATCCTGGAGTGGTCGCCTAAACGAAACGGACACGTGATGCGTGAGGGTCACCATATACTTGAGCTAGGTACATTGGCCTAGAAAATCTTTCGTGATATATATATATAATATTAGTCGGTTTGAGAGTGGGAGCAACACTGGTTTCCCCCCATCGCTGTGGTTGTGGTGACGAAGTCGACTCCCTAGGCCACCACGGTCTTTCTTGCGCCCAGAGTTCAGGCAGGATCGCACGCCACTCGGCCCTGAACGAGACGTTCTGCAGAGGATTACGGTTGGCAGGCTATCCATGTGTGCTGGAGCCCCCCGGCTTAGTCAGAGATGACGAAAAAAGGCCTGACGGAATGACTCTGACCCCATTCGATCGGGGCCAGATGCTGGTGTGGGACGCGACTGTTACCGACTCTTTAGCCCCTTCAATGGTCGGTACTGGCGCAGCCCGCCCTGGGCATGCGGTTGCCTTAGCGGAAACAGCCAAGTGCAGGAAGTACTCAAGCCTGGACTATCCCCACTTGTTCTCACTTCTAGCTTTTGAGACGTTGGGGGGACCAGGGTTGCTTACCAAAAAATTACTCAGAGACGTCGGGAGAAGATTGGTGGTTGCTACAGAAGACAAAAGAGCGGGGGAGTACTTACTGCAGCGCTTATCGTTAGACGTTCAGAGGGGGAACGCCGCGTCGGTGAGAGGAACTTTGGCCAGGTGGACTAGCCCCATCTTGGACCTAGAGCCTTGAGTCGTTAGTTTTCAGTGCGTTATGTGACACATTGTGATAACAGACAACATGGACAAATAAATTTGCCGGCAGGCTATGTCGGTCCTATATATATATATATATATATATTACCTACAGAAAATCCGGCCTGATTTTCCTGCAGCATGAACCGCTTGTCATCCAATTTTGAGGAGTGGATTAGATGTCGTTTTCAATCGCAGGAGCTGATATCTCGTATCCTGCAATGGATCTCGGTACTAAAAAAACGCGAATCACAACACGATGTGGCAGTAGACCTAGCAAGAAAGAAAGAGAGAGAGAGTAAACCTAGAGCCTTTACATTCATGTCGTGCACATGTCGACCAACATCTTGGTGCTTATAGTTCAAGAAATGATGCAAAGGGTTTTTGCCCATTTTTACCGGCTCGACACTGTGCGCTATTTGGTTCGATTTCTATGAATCGTTCTATTCGATTTCTATGAATCGTTAGCACATGTGCCCTGCTGTAGAATGTGGCTTTGACTTCCTTGTGTCGGAGCCCATCGAGGTTTAGAAGATGACTTGGAACTTCTGCTAGCTGCTGCTGCTGCTGCCAGCGATTCGGCTAAACTTTTTCTACGATCGAACCCTCGACATAGAGTGGGCCCACGTACTAGGTCACTTATTGGGTTAGGTGGCCTGACAGAGCTGTTATGTGGTGTTATGTACGCGCATGGATGGCGTTCGTTGTCTGGTTCGTCGAGTATCGTATAGGTCGAATCAGAAATGTGAAAAAAATCGAATAAAGTTCCGAACAGAGCCATGCATCACTTTATCAGGTTGGTTTGACTGACCTAATGGTCACGTATCTCATGAAAAGGTTTGATGTTTGTTTACCAGTTAGTTGGTAATTGGTTCTCCTTTTTTAAGGCAATTGCATCGCAAAACACAAAGAAAAAACATTTTTGAAATAGACTTTTATTACGCAGCTATGCGAAGGCTGCCTGTGCTGCACCACAGCTTGCATTTGTATGTGTGCGTCCCCGACACCATATATATGGTAGCAGTGGTTTTATACGGCAGGATTTACATAAACGTGACGGTTAGTCCTCGCTATAACCCACCTCGATACGGAAAATACCGTGGGTTATAGTGTATCTTAAAGATGCTTTAGGCAGCCACAAATTAGCTCTACCGTCACGGGACACACTCTCACCAAACAACATCTTTTCGTCTCGACATTGAGTTGCCGGAATTCGATGAGGAGTTTTAGCTGTAACTATTGTGTGCAACGGTTTCTACCAGTCAGCACAACATGGCATTTGGAAATGGACATTCTGCTATGAAGAGTGAACGGATGCTCCACACCGTATGGATTGTATAGAACTCAGTAAGAATCGAAATCTACTTTCGAAAATGCGTCGCAAATTTGTCCGACGACTGCAAATGCAAAGTTCACCTATTTAACATTACATGTGATGATATTTTGAAGCTTCTTGTTGGAACCAATATAATTTGTGAGCTTTAATAAACTGTAGATCGTTTTTTGCTTTTTAGTGTTACTAGTGGAGCAGGAAGCAGTATAAATATACAAAACAAGGTTAAGGTTAGACGAACCCTAGTGCACAGTATGTTTATATGGCGCGTATGTTGCAAGTCACACGGATAATAAGTTAATTTAGTATTTATTTTAAAATCTTTATGAAGCTTAAAAGTAAGATTTGATCTACGAAAAGCCATATTCTCATACCTTTGACGGAAAGAAACGAAAACAAGGGCAGATACTATAGATGCTGAGCAACTATATATATATATATATATATATATATATATATATATGTGTTATTTTTATGACCTCTCCTTCAAGAAGCATTTACTTCATCGCATTCTTTGAGAGTAAGAGGTGTGATATTCTTGTATGCATCTTGATGCTGAGTATTACTAAATGTAATATATAGATCTGTCAGGCACGTTTTTACTTCTGATAGTTGGCTGCCCAACGCCGACATGTACCTCGCCCGTTTTGCTATGCCTATTCAGAGGGTTATGTATTTACACAACTGTTGTCTATTTTAAGGCCAAGTACCGTACACACATTCCATGTCCAGTCTTTGTTTCACGGTAAAAGTGAGGATCTGAAATTCTTTCGACGAATGCGGTTCTAAATTATCCACATCGCGCTTAGTGTATGCTTGCCCTGACATTTCTGTTGAATAGGCTGTTTTGTTTCGAATCTGCAACAGCGAGTCCTGCTATTTTTATTCTTGCTATTTTAGTGGACATTTCTATATATATATATATATATATATATATATATATATATATATATATATATATATATATATATATATATATATATATATATATATATATATATATATATATACATACATACATACATACATACATATATATATATATATATATATATATACATACATACATATATATATATACATACATACATAAGCAGAAAGATATGTAGACTGGCTATTGTAGATCAGAAGCAGCTAATCCTACCTTCTAATACTAAAGGACGTCTCGTCTAAATTGGCGCGCACTTTATTATTTTTGAGCCAGTACCTAAATGGAAATAGATATTTAGAGTAAACTGTCTAGTCGACAGGGGAACACCCGGCGAACATTTGTATATAATACAAACACCTGCTCAAACTAATCACTTTTTCAATTCGGAGTCTAACGCGCATACAAGCCCGTGCCAAAATGTTCCTATTTAAATCGTTGAACGTTTTCTTAATAGCGACAGTGAGCCAGTCTACGTAAACAAGTCGAAACTTGTAAGACTCTTGCCTAATCATGTCCCATACATAGTATTCGAATGGACTCAAATACAGGCTGTTCCGGCGGCAGCCATGCCCTAAAATTGTCCTAACACATGCTCATATGCTCAGATAGCCATGCCTGTACTAAACGGGTAACTGGTATGAGCAGGAGCGCCATCTTACTGAAAGACGTATGGCAGTCTTATCTTCTTCTTTTTCTCCTTTTATTCCCATACCCTTGTACCACTTTTCATAACGAGAACTTAAGCATGTGAAAGTATGCAGTTCCGTAAATAAACCACGTCTGAATTGAATTGAAATTGAAAGTCCCTTAGACAACGATTTTTATACATTCACGGCTTCACGACAGTTTATAGAACACGCAAGTAAGCTTTCTTTGTAATAGATTTGCATTTTTGACGAAATGATGAAAGTACGGTGGTATAGCGTCTCCTTCGCTGGACACCACATTCTCGGAACGTGAACACTGGCCGGATATTTGCTTTTTTTTGTGAAGACATCACCTGAATCGTGGGCAAGTCAGCAATCGTTTTTCCGATTGATTTTTGCATTTACCGTGATTATTTTCTCATCGAGACATAAACGGCGATAGTTTAGACGTAACACACATGCATCAATGCTTTGTAGTGCTATATATATATGATAAATGTTCGGTTTGAGATGTACGGTACACGAATTGCACTGTGTATGTTGTGTGAGGCTAACGCGTTGAGTGTATACTTTTTCTATTGCCCACCTTTGAATTTTGTAAGTAAATTGTTCTCTTTTGTTCTCTACCGAGAACTAAACTGTTGCTAAGTGCAACGTTCCGTTGAATAAGACACACTTGAAACTGGAACTTAAAACTTGGTCGCGGGGCCATAACGTGCAGTGCCGCGAATCGGCCTCGATCGGTTTCGAGGCGAAGATCTCTTCTTCTTCTGCTTCCGCTTCTTCTAGCTGCTTAGAAATTCTAGCCAACCGCTCGAAGGCAGACGCAGTAGTAGTAACAGTAACTGTAGCAGCACCAGCTGGATAAAAGTGCTAAGACGGCAAAGTTACGTTCGCCTCTCCACTGGTCACTCTGTACGGTAGAGCGGAAAGTGGGCGGAGGAGGAGGAGGCGGAGGAGGAGGAGGCAGAGGAGGAACTGACTGCGGTGGCCAAGGACCCTTTGGCCGTAACAGCTGCGGTTCCGATCAGCCACCCACCCGCACGAAAGTCGTGTATTCCAGATTTCCCGTCGATTATAGACAGAGCGAGGTAGATACACATATATATATATATATATATATATATAGAGAGAGAGAGAGAGGAATCTGGCAAGTACTGGGGCCGAGCGCAGTGTCTTCTGCTATTGGTCGTGTTCTCTGCTCAGAGCGGCGAATGTCAGTTGGCGGTCTACGATGATCTCGAATGCTACTCGAACTACTCAGCCACCCCCCCCCCCCCCCCCAAAGGTTTAGTTTCTATCTGGCAAGCCGGCGCTGCCCAACTCCGCGATCCACGGTTCACCGGGCTTGGGCCGGCTTGGCGTCCCGCCGTCACTGGGTGGATCACGCGGAAACCTACGATTCGTCTGGCCGTCCGTTCGTTCGTCCGTCCGTCCGTCAGATTTAGATCGCACCCGCCGATGGCACCGAGCAGGAGGAGAACGTCTCGCTTCGAACAGGGATTCGCCTTCCCAACGCCTGCGCTCCGCAACTCCGGAACGGAGTTTTGCCTCGTTCCGCCCTCCGGCGGCTCTTGGCTCGACGTTCCATTCGGTTCCCCGAGAATTTCCGATGCATCGACCACTACCTTCTCAGGCATCTCCTTTTTTTTTGCCGAAACCTTTGCTCTTCTCGTCGTCGTCCCCCCGCCGCCCCAACCATCCACTTGCACTTCTACACCACGCTATTCGACCCCACTAGCAGGGCGACACAAATCAACTCACAAAATCTGCTCGCTCAAAGGTCTTAATTGTGAAATTAAGTTGGAGGTGGCATCAGTGACAGAACGTTGTTAGCATAAGGCACCAAGTATATATACATATATATATATATATATATATATATATATATATTTATATATATATATATATATATATATATATAATCATTATTAATGTGTAGGATATATATATATGCATATACATATATACAAGTGTAAACGAGGAGCGTGCACACTCGAGTAGGAGAAAACATACAAAAATGAACTATTTATCATATTAGTGGGTTCGACTGGATTAGCGTACGTTCACATGTGCCAGTTAGTAGTAATTGCGCCATCGCAGAGACGCATGAGCACTTAAGGGCTTGGGTTGGACTTGCGGATTGTCCGACTGGCAACTGGACTACCCCCACGCTGTATTGATGTCGGTCGTCGTCGTGAATCGTCATCGTCGATAATAATGATCGTCGTCGTCGTCGTCGTCGCCGCCGCCGCCTTTGTCACCTACAGCCATTGCATCATTACCAACGTAGTCTAATCTGTGAATCAGTGAGTAGCAATCGCACAGCTTAACACCGCCAATCGTCGTGACGGACGACAAAGTAGACAAATCGTTCGATTAAACCCTTTTTCGGAGCAGCAAACGCTATTCGAATTGCAGCACATTTGCTCGATGCTCTTCGTGGCAGTCTGTTTGCTTAGCTTATCGACGTTCATTTGTCGACGGCCTCACGGCGAACCTAGCCGAAGCAGGGTGCGGATTTGATCAACACGTGGAAGGCAAGCGACCGTCTCTAATTTGATTTAACAGCCAAGCATTTAGCAACTCCTGCAACCGTCCCTAATTTGATTAAACGATTGCCTTTAGCAACTTCTTAGGAGTTGATATCTGTTAAAATTGTTTTGCTGAACAGCAGTAGCATCCCGCGACATAGAGGTAGACAGAAGAATGTCCTAAGTTTTCTAGGAAAAGTCAATTGATTTTTAATTTTAAACCTTGACTTGCTTGGCATTGTTCTTTCGTGGAAAACATAATCTTACGTAACAATACAGCTAATTCGTCTAGATTTCCATCTCATTCTTCCTTCTGAGAAACGTCTTAATGCGTTGTACGTTGTAAAAACGACAATCTGGGGGACGCTTCCTGGTCTTGCGAATTGGCCTTGGATTGCCTCGAATCAATTCCAGGACCCCCCGGTAGACGCGCAGCCTTGGCGATTTTGACGGCCGACCCTTCAATGGCTACGCTTCCTGGAAGTCTTCGGCTGCTTTTTTCGGCGTATGGTGGCGGCTCTACTGGACTCAATCGATTTGCTTGCATTGCTACGGTCAACTAAGACGTGTTGCCCTTTAAAGGCACTGCGACTGTTCTTTTTGCACCTGCGGGGAATAATTCTAGGAGAACCCTTTTCCACTTTTATGTTTTTTTTTTTCTGAACCGGCCGCTCAGTCGTCTGATGTGCAGCTGCATCTGGCACTCTAAACCTCATTCTAGAGGATTATCTTCTCCGTTCGGTAGAATACCGCTTCTGCGGACTACCTGAAGTGTTATCCGTCTGTGCTGTCTTGGGTAGGGAACGTCAATCGCAATCTAAGGAGCCCCGTCTAATCACTTAGGTGCGTATGGGTGCCCTTGATATTTCGCTATAAGTCTGCAGCATTCGCCCTGCAGTAACCGCTCTGGCAGAGTCGACCCTGGCTGGCGGCGGATGAAAGAATATCAATTGTGGTCACGTTACCAACAAGTGTAAGAATCTTCATCAGACTACCGCCCAGAACGTGTATACGCATAAACACTCTGAAACTGCCAAGGCGTTACCGTTTTCATTCACCGCAAATGTACTCAACGACAACACAGTGTCACGTGTGACCATTTTTTAATCATTGAACTAGATGTTGCAACCATTTTGATCGAGACTGTTTTTGTTTCACTTCGGAATTAAAAAATTGACGTTTTTCTATGCGCTCCGTTCATTTGCTTCTGCTACGGCGATCCCTGTAGTGGTCGTTGGCGCATTGTTTCTCGCTTCATCTCCAACTCGTTATTTCGCCTCATACCAATCTCCACCAAGCTCAGTCCCTGTTCCCACTTGCGCTGGTAGTGGAGAATGGCATCTGTCACCGCCATACTCGGAGATACTACTGTTGCTGCGGCTGCTGCTGCTACAAGCAAAGATTCTGTTCATGCTTTCTCTAGTGCTGGGCAGAGCAATATCGAACGGGTCACATCAACAGTCTTTGCGCGTGCACGAATCCGGAGCTTTTTCTATGCCGTGCAGGTATTTCTGGAAGCACCTGTGCCCCGTCAATACCTGTGTCAGGCAATAGGTGATGCGGCCGCGCTCTCTGGTAAGCCACATCTCAAGATCAGGAGTTAATTAACTGGCGGGTCCACGCTCCAAGCACGCCCGCCATCGTCCTGGTCTACCGTTTTTTCTACTCTTTGAGCGTCTGCTTTCGAGCTTTCGCCCTCCGATGTCGCCGCTCCTGCTCTCGCCGCACCCGTTCCTCAATCAATGTACGGTACGAGTACAAACACGGTACGGCTATCATGATGAGAGCCATAGTCGCCTCGACCGTGAGATTGTCAGCTTTTGCTGCGCCTTCAAAAAATGCTTGCGGTTTCTCTTTAGCTTTATTGCTCCTGGACCCCACGTAGAAGCGTTCAGCCCGGTGCAGACTGTACCACTGAGGCGGGGAGTATTCTCTAGCCTTCCGTCACTCCACGTGTTCTTGGCAAGGTGGTCCGCCAAGGACACGTGGAGAGACGCACCGCTTTTCCGCCTTGGCAGTCGCTTTGTCTATGTGCCCGCTGCTGGTCGAAGTCTTGTTAATTGTTACGCTCGGATATCGGACGTACAGTTTGATTTCAATGGCCATTCCGTTTAGTGCTAATTTAATTTGTCGCGCCTGGGGGCGTAGCGGGTGCGCTTTGCAACCGGAGGAGACACATAGGTGCACGGGTTAGAGCCCCACCGTTGCACATTTATACGTACGAGGTCCGTCTTACGCAGCAATGAGAACAACTTGAAACGTTTGCTGAGAGTTATGAGAAAAAAGACAAAAGGGCGCTTATGAATTTTCATCGTGCCCCTTCTGACCTGTCACCAGCACCGCCTCGCATTTATCGGGCGCCAGCTGAAGGCCATGTCCAGCCATCCAATCTTCTAGTATTGCGATGGCTGCCTGAGCCCGCCGTTTAAGTGCGTCCTATAGCAGAATGGCTTAGAATGGTCATCGGCGTACCCAATTGTTTAAACGTCCTCAATGCAACAAAGCCCTAGCACGTCATCGTGAGCCGTTTAACACAGTAGGGGCCCCAGAATGGATCCACGTGGAACGCCTGCTATATGGCGAACTCCGTGTGTCTGCGAGCAACTGACCGGTCACTGCTATAGGAGGCTATGATCTTCTACAGATATATGTAGACTCCCTTTTCGGTCATAACGTCTATATAGCTTGCCATCTCAGCGAGTTAAAGGCGCTGCCGACGTTCCGAAGAACAACCAAACAGAACTGACTCGACTGCTGATTTTTTTCTGCTTCTCGGCCTCCTGTAGCACCACGCTGTTTAAAAGAGCACCTTTATTTCAAACATCGCCGTAAGTCTGCCGTTGATACGCTTTTCCGATGACGTCTAGGAGACACGTTGGCCGATATACGCCCGGGTCTGTAGGCGGTTTTCCTAGTTGTCTCATCAGGGCCAGGCAGCGTTTTTCATGCCGCTGGCTAGGCCTCTTCCTTCGAGAGCTTATCTGTCATCGGCGTGAACACTTCCGGTTGTTCTTGAATAGGAGGATTTTCACCGCCTCCGCCGGGATCCCGTCTGGACCGAATGCCTTGTCTCTGGGGGATCGTTAGAGGATGGCCACCCGTTCTTATTCCTCCGCTAAAAACACGTCCTCCGCGGGGACCTACATTCTTAGACGGACGGGGTCAGCACTATTCCGAAGGGGTAGACTTATAGTGCTTTCTACGACGCTGTCACGAAGCATCGGTCGTGGACTTCTTATAACGTTCATGACGATATCCTAGGGCTCCCCCGATATGTTGTTCTCCACTTCCTCGCAGAGTTCCTGCTATTTTTTTCTCTCCGCTGATCTTGATGGCATTCTTTAGGGTCTTCCGAGCAATTTGCGGGCCCTCTCATGCTTTGCGTGTAACGACTTGTAGCCGATAAACCTTCGTCACCGTTGCGCATGACTTAGAACTATGTTAGGTTTGGCACTATCGCCTCCACGTATCCATCGCCTTTACCAGTAGCCGCTGCTGTGTCGTTCTGACTGATCACTAATGCAAACCGAGAAACGAATTAGTTAGTTAGCGCTTTGACCGCTAACTTGAATTTTTCGATCTTCGAGCTCCTCTTCACATACTAACTAACTGTTTGATCCCATTGACCAGTAACGTTACTCAAGGACTATTCATCGCCCAGTCTACAAATTCACAGCGCTCTAATCAATACCTTGAAATGTTAGTGCTCGCCGTTGTTTATATTTATTTTTTTCTTTTTGCGCTCCTGACCGATTAAAACTCACACTGGCATTTCCCTTATCTAAGTTGTTGAAACCATGGAAACTGAGTTAGGAGGAATCGGCTCTGAACGCAACACCCATAAAGAGATCTAGGCTTGGAACATCGCCATTAAGCGCTGCAACCCGGTGGGACAGGCAGCCGGACTTAGACGTTTTATTAAAGACATGCGCTTAGCAGAAGAACAAAAGGACTAGGTAATTCCTTGGCTTGATGAAACCCGTCTATTTGATGCGTACGCGCAGTCTTTCATACTGTCGAGTACCGGTGTAGCTATGCTAGACTTTTCCTCACACTTCCACTATATATTCATGAGATTCTTTATTCAGTTCTATTTGTTTGTTAGCCTGTCCAATTACTGTCAGTATACTATATACTAACACCACACAGTTTAAACACTATTCATAATGACACATTTTGCACATACTACAACTAGAAACGTGGTTTGGACGACAACATTCCGATAATGCCCTCCAATTTATCGTGTAAAATTAGCCAAGTTAAGTGCTACCTAAAAAAATGCTCAGGCCGATTGAACGTTTGGCCACGCATTTGCGCACATGCTTTTCAAGCACTAGAACGAGCTGCCTTCGCCGATAAATTCATTAATTTCTTATTCGTTTGATGTGTACACCTAAATGTACATGTCACCCTTTTATATGAGGAGCGTTTAGAGCGGCAGCAAGTTATATATATATATATATATATAACAATGGGGAGTGATAGTCAATCATTTACGTGCTTCAGTGTCATTCGAATATTGTTTGGCCGTGACCACTGCTTTGACCCTAGCTCACTCTACACAGTAGGCTTTTCTAAGGAGAAAAGATTAAACTTTCATACAGGTTTTCGACTGCGGCAAAAGGATCCGCGAAGGCTTTGCAAGTTTGTCTCGTCACCTCCGCAATATTAACTTATATGTTTTAGGAAACAAACCAGTATTTTGAACAAGTAGTTTTATGGTATTGTGTGTTTCGCAAATTTGGAAGAATATCTCATGTCTCATCTCATGAGTGTTCCATGGGTAGTGACTGCACTCAATACGATATATTTGCCCAATTCTCGTTAAAGTGCTTTCTACTTTTAGTGCCGTGTTTTACAACTCGGCGATTTTTCACACAGTCGATTCACGAAAACAGCCATATTCAAAGATCTAATGCATAGCTCATATTTATTTAATTGATTAGCCGAGGGCGGTCAACCTTTTCGAAACGACGTTGCCTTTGCTTAGATACTAGACAAGCTTAAGTGCCCCTTTTACACCTGTCAGCAGATGACAGCATCCACGATTGATACCGTGCCATAAAGGAAGCGATGCAAGCCCTTCTTCTTGGGACTCCAAAGCCCAAGAAAAGGGCTTACGATTGTAAACTTACATAAATCGATATGTTTCTCAGTGAGCGGTAATGTACGAGTCTGAAAAGTACGAATAAAAGTTCACCAAAGTGCACCCAATGTACAATTCTTATCATATATATATATATATATATATATATATATATATATATATAATAATATATATATATATATATATATATATATATATATTATATATATATATATATATTATATATATATATATATATATATATTATATATATATATATTACCAGATAATTTGCTGCTGGCATACATGCTAACCGCGCGTCGAAATGGAATAATGAATTTCGAGAATGCCTGAGGCATTTATATAATTTAGCGTCACTTCAGTTGCATCAAACAGTCATCAGCTGTCAAGCTGTGATCAAGAGCTTGGCATAGAAGGTGTCGAATATTAACTTTTTATTTCGTATTATTGTTCGCAGTGTGTATCTGGGCAGGTTATGCCAGAGTGGCCCTTTGGCGTTTAAGGCGCTAGCCACAGTTTCCGTCAACAAACGCGTTTTTACCCTCCCTCAACTAAACACTCTCACAGCTACGCATACAAACGACGTTTGCTTCCGGACCCAACGTTTGCCCATGTGACCAAATGTCGGCCTGACGACCCAACTTTTACAGAAATCATTGGGTTATTTGTCTTGGATACTTAAGCTCGTTTGTGCAACTGGGGCAAGGCGAATTCCTTAACTATGTGGGAGTTTTTGTGATAGATACCACGCGGCTAACTGCCCCCTAGTACAATCGCTGGGAAGCCTGGCAAGCTGACTTGGCTGAAATGTTTTTATTCCTGAAATGACTCTAGTCTTGTGTTGTTACCCTTGTATAAGTACATGGATTTTGTTTGACTAAGTATTTGACTGCTACCTACAAAGGTGAAGAAATGAAATTGATTGATTGAATTCCTTAACGAAATCTCAACGTACTCCGTGTACTTGCTTATTGTCGCAACAGATTTAAGCGTGAAGAATAAATGTCAAATTTCTAGCTTTTGCCCAGCGAAACTGCGCCCTTGCAAGATGTGCACTGTTGCGAACATTATAATGGTGTGTGCGGAAGGGTGTTGTGCATCTAGTGTCATCAGATTCTGCAGAAAACGTCTTGTAATTAAATTTCCGGGTGTGAAGCTTTGTAATACATTTCATGGTGTAAGCAATGCACGCGTGCAAAGCTAAATATTTCTGCGATCAAACAAAGCGGATACCATCTAGAGAAAAATCCTTACAGGTTAGATCCACGCAGTGGTAGTACTGCTACCTTTGTTACGCGAGAACCTGCCTCGATGACACCTCTTAACCTACATTGATACGGAGCGAAACCTGCTACTACCAGTTTTTGATAATGTTCTGACTTTTGCTATTGCAACCGGTGTTCACTTCGAAGGACGAGACTGTATTCTATTGTGGTCGATTTTCACTTTGAAGGCTACGTGTTTGATAAGAGGCACGCTTTTTCTACGTTTGCTTCTTTTTTACGTTAGGAAACTCGGTAGGACATTCGAACTCGAATGAAACTACTACATTTATTGTACAAATACATGCTTGTTAATTTGAATGACTTCAATGAAGTCATCCATAGGTTGACACGTATCTCAATTCGAGACATATGCGAGCTTAGAAGAGGGATTTACCTGCTTGTGTGTGTGTGTGTGTGGCTTTTCCTTGCTTCGCACTGCTGCAGCGCGCCTGACTCGTGGCCGTGTTGTTGTTGTTGTTGTTGCTGGTGCTGCAGTTAAAGTCGTTTGATCATACACTCTAACCAGAGCAGCAGCAGCAGCAGCGACAAGAAAGGCGTAATCGGTTATGCGCGCTGGCATGGCGCGGGGAGCTGTCGAGCCAGCGGGGAGCTGCTGCTGCCGCCGCTACCGCCTCGGTGCCGTCGTCCCCAGCCAAAACGAGACAGCCGTAAGACACTAAGTATAGAGCGAGTCCTCGCAGGCGGCAGCAATCCCGGGACGATATGGGACGACGACGACGACAACGACGACGGATTCGACGGTCTTCTCGCCGGAGCACCGATCGGAGCAGACAGCAGCACCCTCCACCCTCCCCCCCCCCCCCGCTCCCCCCGCCTCTTCCTCACGCATACACGTAGTCAGACATGATCAGACATACCGACATACATGCATACCGATATACATGCATACGTATCCAGCCAAGCAGCCTGCCTGCCTGCCCGCCTGCTAGACAGACAGAGAGACAGACAGATATACATACAACCACCATCCAGAGCTAGTTGTGCTACGGGGGAGAAACAGCTACACCGAAAGGAAGAGTGAGAGATAGCGAAATATAGATATGTATAGAGAGAGAAAGGAATATAGACAGAGAGAAATGAATAGAGATAAGGGGGACAGGAATAGAGAAAGAGAGAGAGAGAAAGATTTAAAGGAATAGGGAAACGTGAAAGAGAGAGTAAAGGGGAATAGAGAGTGGGAATGGGGGAAAAGCGAAAGAGAGAGAGAGAGGAATTAGGAGAAATGCACCCAGCCACTCCTCTGTGCACGTAGGCGTGCATAGCCACGCACAGACAGCAGAGCCGAGCACATCCGTGCGGCTGATGCTCGTGTTATGCCCGCGCCTCGTTGTGTTGCCCGTACCACGCCCGCTCGCCCGACTGCTTGCCTGTCTCCGCACGTGGCAAGACCTGCTCGCCCAACCACGTCGTTTCCAGCCGATAGCCTCACTTCGTAGACACTAGGCTGCCAAGACCGACAACGACACTCACCGACCGACCGAGCGGCCGACGAAGCGATCCCCTTCGTCTTTTTCTTCCTTTGCCTTCTATTTCTTCTTCTTCTCCTTCTTCTTCTTCATTTGCTCCACTTCTTCCCTCCACACGTTCGTGTGTCTAATTATTATCCGCCGCAAGCTGAGCTACGGGGCCGGTACTGCTTTTTTTCTTCTAGCGTCTGCTCCATCAGCAGTAGTAGATGGACGGGCCGAGAGCGGCTGTGTGTTTCGACAGCAGGCCGTTGTTGGCCGTCGCCGTCTCCACGTCGAACGCGTCGTCACACCCCGAGGGGCCTCCGTCCTCTGGACCCTTGTCTAAGACGCAATCCGTCTCTCTGAAGGGCGGGCAGAGGCAGAGCGATGAGAGTTTGAAGAAGCCGAATCACGTAGTAATATATAGAGAAAAGAGCGCCAGGCGGCTCACAAAGCAGGAAGCTGACTTGTCCATCCAACTGCATCACAGGCCGCCTACAACGCGTAATACACCTGGCCAATTAAATGATGCAACGTAGCTGTGGTGTGCTAGTCGCATCGCGTATGCAAAATATTTGGCCTCGACGATTCCGCAAAAGTGTGCGTCATGAGTGCATCTGCCGCTTTTACAGCTGCCCAGCTGTATATATATATATACTTTGGAGCGAAACTTGAACTAGATTAAGCGTTTTTTAACACACAATAGTCACGCCACATGAAAGCAACAAAAGTCACATTGTTCGGTAGACAATTCAACCAGCTTTAAAACACGACTATAATGATGTGTTATAATTCTGTTTTGAATGTTTTTTTTCTTTTAATATTTCCTTTATTTTCACAATTTTAGTTAAAAGCACATACAAAGTTGATCTGCCTATTTAAAATAAACAATTAGTATACTCTAATAGTATGTATTAGAGTACCTTTAGCTCTGTGCGCTCATAACAGCCGCCATGCAATTTGACATTGGTCCGATCAACTCATTAGTGATTT
Source organism: Dermanyssus gallinae (assembly GCA_003439945.1). Taxonomy (NCBI): domain Eukaryota; kingdom Metazoa; phylum Arthropoda; class Arachnida; order Mesostigmata; family Dermanyssidae; genus Dermanyssus; species Dermanyssus gallinae. Next base: position 28,015 of record QVRM01000716.1, read on the forward strand.
GCTGTGGAATATAATGTCAGTCCTCGCGCATAACGTTCATGAGCTCCGGAAGTGTTGCTGGAACCGAAGTTTTAGCCTTAATTTGCCGTTTCAGCATCTCCTACATACGTTCGATAGGACTTAGGTCGGGACAACATGTTGGCCACATGATTAAGCTAATTCAAGCTTCGACGAGGTAGCCCCGAATCCGTACAGCGACGCACTGCCTGTTAGTATAGTGTCGTATATTAAGATAAAGTTACCACCAGGAGGTCTTGCATACGTGCACGTTGTGGAGTGTCAGAGTGTCACCAACGTAACGCTGAGAAGTTAAACCTTTTTCTCCCATGGGAATCGTTGGCTTGAGGGACTTTGTGGGTTCTCCTGTCCGTTATGTGCATGTTCTCCTGCCTAATAATATTGCACCCCAATACTATGATTGAACCGCTAACAACCACTGGCAGCACGCTCCACAATGCAAGGCAGCGCAAACCTCTCTCCTCGTTGTCGCGGTGGCACGCTCTTCCCCCCCCCCTCTCTCTCTCTCTCTCTCGTAACTTGCGTGTAGAGAGTCCTCCTGCTGTCGTCCGAGAATAGAACAGCGTTTTTTTTTACGTATGGTTTCGGGAATGCATAATTGAATAGAATACCGGCCTGCAATTGGTCAACGGTCCTTGGACGTCTTCATGATCTTGCGCAGAGAACAGAAACGACTGTTGTTTGGCAGGCCTGATGGGACAGCACTGAGCAGTCGGCGATTATCGCAAAACGTTCAGTACAAGCGAACGGTCGTCGCCGTCGCCCGGGTCAGTTGCGCAGCTTGAGCCCTGCCAGAATCGGCCCTACCATTTAAAGCTGACCGTGGGCTAATGCCGTTAATGCAACCAACCAATTGATCGTTTGTAAAGGGCTGTTGACTTTGCAAACGATCAATTGGTCAACCATGTTCAGTTGGCGAGCCACGGAACGTTAACTACAGCCAAGTTCAAGCTAAGCTGGGTGGCTCTCTCTGTCTTGCGTGGTATCCACTTCTTAGAAGTCGTTGTTGTTGGCTCTTTTCTAAGCGAACACTTTATTCGACACGTGGTTATGGGCTGTGAGTGGAATACTGTGAGTAGAACAACGCAAGTGACAGCCTTTGCACGAACTATATTTTTCTCATGCTGTTTATTATGCATATATATATATATATATATATATATATATATACAGGTAGTTCATTAAGTTCTTAGAATGAAAACCAAGAATTTTCCAAATCATGTTTTTAAATTTATCTTATTCGATATACTCCCCGAGATGCTCAATACACTTTTCCCACCAAGATTTCAGAGCTTTTATACCTCTTAAGTAGAATTCCGCGTCTTTAGACTGAAAATAGGCATTGACAGCAGCCTTAACCTCTTCATTGCTGGAAAAACGCTTTCCACCGAGACTATTCTTCAAATGTCCGAAGAGGAAATAATCAGAGGGGGCCAGGTCTGGAGAATAGGAAGGTTGTTCAATAAGTTCGAACCTCAGTTGGGCCAGTTTTGCCGATGCTTGCCGGGACTTGTGTGCAGGAGCATTGTCCTGGCGAAACAGGACAACCTTCTTCTGCAAAGCGGGCCGTTTCACGATGAGTTCTTGCTAAAGGCAGTCCAACAGTCTTGCATAATATTCTCCTGTGATCGTTTTACCGCTCTCAAGGTAGTCGACCAGCATTATTCTACGTTGGTCTTAAAAAACTGTAGCCATCACCTTTCCGGTCAATGCCGTTGTCCGCACCCTCTTCGGAGGTCCTTCATCAGGTGCACACCATTGGCAAGATGCTTCTTGGGTCTCGGGAGTGTAGTGATGGACCCAGCTTTCATCGACGGTCATGAATCTGCGCCAAAAATCCGACGGATTGTTCGACATCTTGGGCAAATTTCGCTGTGAAGCGAAAACAGGCGCGTTTTTTTGGCCTTGGTTGAGCAAATGCGGCAGCCATTTTTCTCTGAGCTCTTTCATCTTCAAGTTTTCGTGCACACTACCCAAACTGATCCCCAAGGCCTCCGCTATCTCCCTAATGTTCACTCGCTTAGATTTTCCGCACCTTTTCCACGTTTCCTAATCAGTTGCCGTTTTTGGGCGTTTTGAACGTAGTTCATCCCGGTGCTCCTGCGACCCTCTTTTTAACTCATTAATCCAGTTGGAAACAGTGGCAAAACATGGCGCAGAGTCACCGTACACCTCGTCTAACTCAGTTTTCACTTGGGTCGCATTCCAACCTTTGAAATAAAATGCTTGATAACCACTCGAAACTCTTTTTTCTCCATTTTTCAAAATCACGCCGATACGTTGCACGGGAAAAGCGATCAAACGAAATCGCAACGGCCAATCACCCTCATATTTTGACTGCTGGCAGTCGAAAAGTTGCAGTTCCTAATAGCGGTGGAAACGCGCCAAAATTCGAATTCTAAAAAGCTCATTCTAAGAACTTATTGAACTACCTGTATATATATATATATATATATATGTGTATACTCGATGCTCGTCGTAGCGCAGGAGGAATTGCCAAGGTTGGCAAGATCTCCGGCCGGGATAAGTTGCTTGATTCGCAAATCCATACATGGTGGATTGGATGCTGGATACACTGCGAATGAGGGCGGTCACCGCCTGTGTAGAGACCGTACGACCGAGACAGAAATGGCGCTACGGTAGAAGCGGTCGCATTGCTCATGCTCGAGTGCGAGGTGGAACGCGCGGTTACCAGCGATGACGATGGTGGTGGTGGTGGTGGTGGCAGGGGTGCGTTGTGGCGGCATGATCGTGTTGGTTGGACCAAGCGACGCAGGCAATCTCGTATCTTATCGCGGAGACAACCAGCGGACCGAGGGCGTACAGACGCCAACGGGTCCGCCGAAACGGTTTTGCGGAGCGAGAAGTTCACCGCCTCACGCGAGCAACGACGCCGAAGCCATCAGTTTGTTCGAGGTTAATTTTTGAAAACAAACAGCCAAGTAGGATAAACGCCGAAGGGGATACTTCATTATTTTTAAGTGCGATACTTCCATATTTGTCGAAGGTTTCATGCTCGCAGTCTCTAAACAGATCTACGCCCTGAAGTACAGAGCGTAAATACGCTGAAAAGTGTAAATAAACATAAAGTGAAGGGTATAAATAAACATGAAGTGAAGAGTGTAAATAAACATGACGTGAAGAGTGTAAATAAACATGAAGTGAAGAGTCTAAATAAACATGAAGTGAAGAATGCAACTACGCTGCTGAAAGAGCCAAGCCTAGAATCATATTGCTGCTAGGGCCATATTGCTTATCTGTATTTTCCGATCAATCGGTGACGCGGCTCCGGCGCTCTCGAGGCTGGCTAACTCCTGTAGGAAATCGGGCTTGAGTTACCCACGACGTGGATATTTCTGGAGCAGGCGTTGCGGACACTGATTGGGCTGGTTTCCGTCGTGAGCAAGCTGCAAGAACTCACCCTGTAATCACGGATAACGCCTACAACAGACAATACTGAGAGCTCGCCAGCCCGCAATCCGGGCAGTCGAACCCTGGCAGACTCACTACCTAATTGTTTGAAAGGTCTCGGAAATGCGTCATGCACCTGCTCACTGACAGCTAGCAGTGACTACTGTGAGACATTCGGCGAACTTACTAAGACCGATATCCTTTAACTCCGTCGGGCTCACAATTGCGTGGCAATACTTTAACTGTCTAACTTGCGGACGACGTTCGTTTACAAGGTTCGTTACCCGCGTCGACGTAGAACGAAAAGTATAACGGAGGGGTGGAGCCATGACGACGAGTCACCAAACACCCAAAACTCTCGGTCTACTCCCCGCATAGGTTAGTTGCAAATAGGAGTGCAGCAAGACGGGCCATCGAGTCCTCCCCACCAAAATTCTGTGCTCAGTTACAGAGGACAATTTAATTGTAACTATATATATACAGGTTTATTTCACCAGAAATTGGTAGATGCTACCTAAAATTCATATCGGCTAATAACATCTTTCACTACTGCATGCATTGACTGAATTGTAACTATATGACTTACATATATATATATATCGCTTCTACATATATATACGTTCGAGACATGCCGCTCTTAATGAGACCTTTAGCAGAGCCCTTAGGTCGTGCGGTCGTCCGTGCATTCTTGAACCCCCAGGCCTCTGCGCGGGGGACGGCAAACGTCCAGATGGTATGACACTCACACCATTCGAGCGAGGCAAAATGCTAGTTTGGGATGCAACCGTTACCGACTCCTTAGCTCCTTCTATGGTCAGTGGCAACGCATCCGAAGCTAGTTATGCAGCCCACCTTGCGGAGACTAACAAGTTGAGAAAATACTCATCAATCGGCTATCCCCATGAATTTTGCCCTCTCGCGTTTGAAACCCTGGGTGCCCCTGGCGTTCGGACCAAGCAGCTGATCCGCAAAGTTGGGACCTTGTTAAACCTGTCATCCGGTGATAACAGGTCATCGTCCTTTGTAAAACAACGCCTGGATCTTGACATACAACGTGGAAACGCTGCCTCCGTTCGGGGCACACTCCTGAAGTGGTCTCGCCCTGGCCTCATCGAAACGGACACGTGACAGTCACAATGCGCATTGGCTTAGCTAGTTGATGTGTGTAACATATACCTAATGTATTATACGGAAAATAAACTTTAACCTATATCACAGAGCGTTAAAAAAAAAAAAAAAAAAAAAAAAATATATATATATATATATATATATATAGCGCAATAACATTGCATTTCAAGATAATTACAATCTAATTTATTAAATCAATTTGGACACTTTTGCGACCTTCCCACCTGGCGAAAAAGTGCAAAGACCGCCGATGCGTCTGACAGCTCGCTACGTGTCATTTAGCGCATATCTGCGAGCGAAACCGGCAACGACATTAATAGCTAACTTGGTGAAATTCTTGGGTCGAACATACCAAGTGCTGATAGCCATGCACAATGTACCTTGTGTTCACGTGCCGGCTAGAGCATAGCATTCCATCTCAAAGCTCCCTGGCGAGGTACAGATCCAACTGCACTTTTCCCGGCCACTCAAAAAAATTGTTGAAGTGGTCCCGTAATAGGTGACCGGCCAGCAACCCGCTAGTAGGTACACAAGGCGGCTTCTTGCCGTCCGCGGTAAGCAAAGAACCCGCTTCATATATATTGTGAAACATCTTTTTAGCTGTGCAAATTTGGCCGCTGATCCTGCCAACGCTGTAGCTCAACATTGGCACAATCTTAAGCTCAAAGAAACGCACGGCCGCACTCAAAGACAGTCGTCGAGAGTCTCTCACCTCTCTGTAAATAGAGGCAATAGCCGCCCGACACCTGTCGCCGATGTGCTGGGTAAAGGTCGTTCCTGTATAGTGTAGTTTCAGACCCAAATACGGGAAGGAGTTGTCAAACTCCAGCGGGTGGCCACAACAGGGTATTACGTCTGCGGCAGCCAATCGACCCCTACGGCGAAACTTCTTGGCTTTCGTCTTCCGCGAATTTATTTGCAAGCCCTTATGGTGAAGGTAACCTTCTACGTCGCCGACAATGCGCCGAATGGCACCGCAGTCCCGGTGGGCCACTACTATATCATCCGCATACATGGCGAGGACGGCGTTTTCTAAACTCCTCCCGCACATGACGGGCTAGGTCTGCGATGAGCAAGGAGAATGCCAAGCAACTTAGAGAGTCCCCTTGAGGGGTCCCTACGTTTTGACTTAGCTGCGAGGTGTCCTTGCCCCTTACGTTTACTTCAAGGCGATCTTCAGCAAAGAAGCTGGAGAGCATTCGTAGAAAAGAACCACCCACCCCAGCGTGTCAAAATTAATCGACTAGTAGGTGACGGGGAGCTTTGTCGAAGGTCTTGACACAATCAATAAAGACGGCGTGCAAATGACCCCCGGGCACAGTCAACACCTGTTCAACTTCCGGCTGGAGTACGTAGAGCGCCTCCTGTGTACCCCGACCGTTTCTGCATCCGAATAGCTCCGGAGGTAGAGCCTACTCCATAGCTGGAAGCGCCCTCGAAATAATCAACTTAACGAAGATTTTCTTGAGAATGCGTTCCGACACGATACCCCGGTAGAGATTTGGATCGTCTACGTTGCCACCGTTTTTGCCCTTGTATAGCAGAGTAAGCCTGTAGTTGTAACTATATGCAATTTCTTAAATATGATAAACGCCTGATTTGCTGTACATAGCTTCGACATGAAGCTCTGTGTACGGAAGAAGTTCCACGAAATCTCTTCGCAGTACTTGTGGAAACTTGGGCTCTTTCCTTTGCAGCAACAGCGGAGTATCTCAGTCATCTTTGTCTTTGCGAGACATCTTAGAGCTCTCCGTTTTTTTTAGAGCTTTTCGTAAAACGATTTTCTTTGAACGTGATCCACGATAGAGTTGGAGACGTCATTAGAGCTGTTTTCCAAAGCGTTGTCAACAAACGTAATAATGAGAGCTTGCCAACAACCAACACCAGGAACACCGTCGGTTGGAGAAAGAGCTACCGCATTTTTCTCAATTCATCTGACAGCGCGACGTTTTCATTGCCACCGCGACGCGTTTATAGTCTGGCGTGGCGGTCTCGCACCTTATCTCTGTCATCTTGAAACTATTCGAGTTCTAACTTCGGGCTGCTGAAACGCTTTTGTTCGGATTTGGATTGTACTGCTTCAGCGTGAGCTGCTTAGTCCGCAATTGTATACAAAGTTGTATTTCTTAGGAAGCTGTTGTATACTTCGTCCTCCCCTGTCCTTTTTGTTTCGAAAATATTTTCTGATTAGTGATGTGTGCCAGTCTACTCAGCACACTGGATGCCGAAGTCTTTAACGCTCTTATTCATCACTAGCTTTTCTGCATAATAATCCTACTAATATCCGAATATGAAATAAACTCTGCGTGTTTCGTGAAACTCCGTCGGAGCACAACACTATGTAAGATTATCCCATACACTGGCAACGATCAAATGCCTGTAGTTCATTGAGGAGAGGCTTTGCAGCGTCTTTCAACTGATGCGACATTGTGCACTTAAGTTACACATCTAGGTGTGGCAAGATATATGATAAAATATCAATCCATATATATATATATATATATATATATATAACGCCATAACCAAGTAAGTTGTCGTTAAGTTAAATATCTAGGTGTGGTAACAAATCTCTCTCACTGCACCGAGCTGCTAGCGAGATGTCGGCAGGGCTAGGTGAGTACCCAAACTGTACCTGGGAGTACCTAACTTAGACTGTTGGGACCAGAACGGGCAGTCGCCTTTAAAAATAGAATACGGCGGGCGATGTAATAAGCCATATGGCTGACATCCGCGCTGGCCGACACATTGTGCGAAGCCACACCACACCGCTTATCGAGACGGTCATCGAACGTGGCCTGCTTTTATTCACGTTAGCCGTGTATGTATAAACAACATGTGTATGCACTTTCTACTAACATGATTTAATCCGTTAAAATTAGTACCATATCCGCCAGAGGACGTTGAGTAGCAATATAAATGCTATGCGATGAGAGTATTTTCGATATGGCTCTACAAATGAACTGCTTGGACTGCTCATAATAAAAAAAAATAAACAAACGAAACAACTCGCAGTAAATATTCATCTAGTAATAATTTAATTAATAACAACAAAAGCACAGATAATAGCATTGGAAAACATATATTTCATTAAATTGTGTGCTTGCGAAGTTTTCGCCAACGAGACTAGATACAGCTAGATAACCGAATGGTTGCAAGACCTTGTAGTAGATGTGACCCATATTCCCTACCATAGAGGTTGCGGGCTGTTCGCCAAGCTTAAGTTCCGCATCACACATCTTAACTTCGCTCGCCAAGCTTGAGTTCCGCATCACCTATCTTAACTTGCGCATTGCAACAGCAATGTTCGAGCGGCGAACGCAACTTCTTCTCATCAGAAGAGCCAGGTTGCATACTCATCTATGCGTCGTCCAAGAACAATTGTTGAACACGCAATATTCTTCTGACTTGTGCGCACTTTCAACCAGCATCGCCACTTAAGACCTTCTATCTGGCTCCTCTTGGACGCTAACAGCCTGTCCAACGAACTGAGCACTCCCCCAGAAACAAGATCAAGAGCTTACGCCTTGTTAGTATGTTCACGCCTTAGTGCCGACCTTGTGTTACATAAACGTAAATTCAAGAAACGTAGGAAACGCTACCATAACATGATTGCTGGCAAAAAAACGACATATCAAATCGTGTCGCCGGACAACACATTTAGCTAAAAGAGTTTAATTAATCAGCCAGTGAGAGATTATATTACGAAGTTAACATAACATACGATAAAATCACCTTTGTGATCACATACAAAGTGTTTTCTACAATTGATCATAGTCATATTGTCGTTACATGTGTATTGTTTTCAGTATGCGTACTAACAGCAAAAAAAACGTAACTAATCGACAAAAAAAACGGGTACTATTTGAATTTGAAGTGTTATCTAACGCATAATGGCTACGTCTAACGCAATCATCCGTTCGTGGAATACATCCTGTGTTCGACCCAAACATGGGAATTGGGAGCGGAAGTTGCAGAGGAAGTGCTAAAAACAAAGCACAGAAAATGCAAGGAGAGACAGAATCTTTTTGAGGCCAGCACGGCTGAAGAAAGCGCAACTTTGAATCAAACGGGTTCGCAAGGGCTGGGACAAAGTGCGCTTGACAGGTGGGGGAACCCGTGAGTGACCCCGGCCAATTGATCCGAAAGGGCACTCGCCACTTCTCCTGATGGCCCATAGCACTGTTCTATGGAGATCTGGGCCATCAGAGAGTGAAGCTTAAGGGGGGAGGTGCGTTTAGTGGGTATGGGTCTCAGCGGCGTAACATCCATCCGCTGGGGTCGAGTCCCACACAGCTTGAGATGGAAAGTCCTTTCTCGTAGCAGTAGTGCGTAACTGCATTTAACCCTCCTCCACAAAAAAAAAAAAAAAAAAATCATCTGATTTGAATAGAATAGAAAAAAAAACTCAATTCAAATGTGTGTCAACGTTGCAAGTGAATCTATTGTTAATTAATTTAATAATTGTATCTATTATATGAATCCAATGCAATATCTTTGTTTAATATGGCTCGAGTCCATGTGATAACTTACAGTACAGTTGCCTACCAAGCATCATTCACAGACGACTGGCGCTGCGCTCCGTGGCAACATGATTTGTCAGCTTCCATCAAGTCATTATATATATATATATATATATATATACAGGGTGTTGCAGAATTTTTTTTATAATAGAATATACAAATTGTAAAGCTCGTTAAAGCAAATATTTTTTCCAATGGAACATGGTCTCTGAGAAGTCTGGTTTCAGAGTGAGAGCAAAATTACTACAATTTGTGACACTAGTGTTTTTGCCCGACTTAGGAACATAAAATGTGCTGTTGCGAGACAACCAGTCCCCCTAGACAGAAACTAAACACACTGTCGTGTTCCTGATAAAATTCTGCTTTTTCCGAAGGGCATATAAGGCCGAAGGTCAGAAGATGCGACACGGTCGTTTAAAAGAGAATTCGTCAAAAATGAAGTTATTTATTAGCGTTCACGTCAAATACTTCAAAATCATAACCCTACAACCACTCACAGCGCTCAAAACGGACATAGTCAGCCAATGCGCAATTATGATCATTTCGGTGCCAAATCTATGTCAATGCGAGCTGTGTTTGCGGAGTAATTACGATTTTTCCGAGGGCATGTCCAGACTAAGTGCATGTAAAGTGACTGTGGGGCGACATTCACTACCGCCGACGTGTCGCGCGACAGCCGCAGCGCGTCATTTTTCATGCACTTAATCTCGACATGTTTGCCGAAAAATCGTCATCACTCCACTAACACAGCTCGCATTGCCATAAGTTTGGTACCAAAATGATCGTCATGATCGTCATGCGCATTTGCTGAATATGTTAGGTTTGAACACGTGGGTGGTCGTAAGGTTATGATTCTAAAGTATTTGGCGTAAAAGCTAATAAACAACTTCATTTTTGACGAATTCTCTTTTAAACGACCGTGTAGCATCTTCTGACCGGCCTTATATGCCCTTCGAAAGCAGAATTTTCTCAGGAACTCGACAGTGTGTTTAGTTTCTGTCTAGGGGACTGGTTGTCTCGCGATAGCACATTTTATGCTCCTATGTCGGGCAAAAAACACTAGTGTCACAAATTGTAGTAATTTTGCTCTCACTCCGAAACAAGACTTCTCAGAGACCATGTTCCATTAGAAAAAATATTTGCTTTAGCGAGCTCTACAATTTGTATATTATATTATAAACAAATTCTGCAACACCCTGTATATATATATATATATATATATATATATATATATATATATATATATATATATATATATATGTAATTGATTTGATTTATTGTTCGCTTAGCATGTATACCTAAATACACATGTCACCCTTTTATATCAGGGGCGCTTAGAGCGGCAGCATATATATTACCTACGCATCCATATAATTCATGTCTACTTCAATACCTACTGAGTATTTGCTTTCCATTGTGACAACCTCTTCTTTGTAATATCGACCAGGTCATTTTTAACATTTAGTCCTAGAGCTAGGGCTTCCGCCAGCTCTATATCTCTGCTCCTCCCTAATGCTATACATTCTTTAATAATATGTTCGATTGACTCATTCTCTAGCCCACATGCTCGACATTCTGTACTTTGCTCCTCCTTATATTTACCTCTATGTATCCTTGTATCCAACATCCCTGCCCTGGCATCTGCCAATAACCCACTCGCTCGTGTATTTTGGTATCGTATACCCATTCTACCCCGCCCCTTTCCCGCTTTTCCCTTCCATACATAGTTGCCAAACTTGATTTGGAGCCCATCGCCAATTTCTATTTGTCTGTATATGACTTGTTTACCTTATAACATATATATATATATATATATATATATATATATATATATGTTGAGTGCTCCAGAAGGCCACTTCGGTTTGTTATTCTTACCAGCGAATCCTGGTGGAGAGTGTGTGTTGTGGACAAGGGGCGTCTGCTACTGTGGTAGTCTAGGCTTAGCTGAATTAGTGCCTACTAAAACCTCCTCGATGCTACAGAGCTGGGTTCCTTTAAGTACACGAACAATTGCACCCATAAAGCCACCTTCGCCCATATGCCTTTTCACTATCACGAAGGCCTGAATACGACTGCATAAATTGCAACAAAGAATGCTTGAGTGAACTGTGCGATTGTGCTCCATGTGCTGCCGTAGTTCAATAGCTTCTTTTGTATTGGCAAGTCCATATTTATTTCAGTGTAACAGATCAACCACGAACGGGTGCTCCGGCGCTCCACACAGTGATACGTGTAAGCACGTTAATGCGCAATATTGTAAAGCAACCATCGGTTAATAAAGCTATTATGAATCTAATAACGTTATCGATATCACCGTATTTAGTATGACAATCTATAATATAGTACACTTGCCAGTATTGTCCAGGTGTGCCACACCGTGCCGAACTATCTAGCCACGGCAAAGAGCTCTGACGGCGTACAGCTGTATGACTGGACTGCATGTGATGGTATCTGGAAGACATCAGTCTACAGTGGACGCACGCAGACACTCGAGGGCGAATTTATGGCGCTTGGCGTATCGATAAGCCGCAGAGCGGCAGGGGGTCTTTGTCAGCAAGTCCGTAGATTATAGTGGTAGTAGTAGTAGTAATTTGAATTTTAACAAGAAGGTCACACATAGCACGTGAACACATCGCGTGCATCAGCTCATTTGCACACCTAACTAGCTGCGGGGGGTACATGAAATAGCAATGGCAATAGTATTGGTAGCCGGGTACACGCTCACCGATCGTCGCGATCGCAAGCCCTCATGCCCACTGAAACCTGCTAAATGCGAAAATGCTGTGGGTCTGGTAGATTTATTCGCCACCAAACGACTAAAAGAGAAGAGTTCTACTGCTAGTTGCTTTTGCGACTTTGCGAAGCGACAGTCAGTTGTCGGTTGTCGAAAAGCGTTCCGAACTGTGCAATCGTGAATGAAAAGATTTGTTTTTCATTGCTAGCTGTTCTTCTAGGAACAAAATCACGGCATTGATCACATACAATTCATATGACTACGCCGATTTTGCAACATGCAGCTGGCCTTTGCATAGGATACGTTACCCATACCTTACCCAGTCCTGGCGTTGCCTCTTAAGTCGTAAATATGTGCTCCGTCGACTTCAGCATTCTCTGAAGGGAAGACCTCGAGGGTTGTGCTGCAGTTCGTTTTAAAACTTAATGTTCTTCTATATCTTCAAGCAAAGCGCAATGCCGGACGCCACGGGTATACTCATATGGTTCGGATCGTTTTTATAGTTTTATCGAATTTTATACAAATAGAATAATAGTACTGATTACTGATTAGTAGCCCACATTGACACACCTTTCATTGCTTCCACAAACCGTTCGACATTACCGACTAGTACAGCCATCCAAAATATAGTAATTTTTATTCGATTACTTTATATTTACGATTACATGATAATATGGGGTAAATGAATACATCATAAAAAAACAATTAGTGGCACTTCCTGCGCTTAACTAAGAGGATTACTAACCTCAGAAAGGTGGGTGGGCCTGTTCACACGCGTAATATGCTTTTCCGCGTCCGTGCCGTATTTGAGTCCTCGAATGCTTTTGCGATACTGAGTCACCGAAACCTTAGTGTTGTAAGCACATGATGACTTGATTTAATAATTCAACATTTGTTGTGTTTTTGATTCCAGCGGGAGATACGGCCCAAAAATGCATGAACATAGACTACTTTCCAGCCGAGGAGTACAGTCCGGATCCAAATGATTCAACAATGGCAATTCCATGTAAGTCTAGTTTGCAGTGTGAGGTGTCAGGTTAGTCGAACACCAGTACAGCACGGGCATTCACTTCTATATATATATATATATATATATATATGTATATGTATATTTTCTTTTTTAATTTATAGTTTCAGATAGGAGTATCTTCGACTTAAGAGTGATTAACTTGTCGTTGCGAAACAAAACGTGTCTTTACTTCAACTGTTAATTATTGGGCTGCGTACGGAAAGCGCGTGCTTATGCAGAGAACTCGGGGTGCAAAAGTCAAAAGCCCATGAATATCACAAACATAATTTCGGAAATAATTGGCGGAAATTTGATGTCCACTTGCCGTTAGTAGAAAGCAGAACGACCTCGAGGCCGACATGCAGAGCATTTTCGCCGTGTATATTACGGGTGCTATGGCGACCACAACGTCAGAGGTGTTTAGGTGTTCAGAACCAATGCGAGCGCTAAAAACAACACGCTGTTCATGCTGCTGGTGTCAATCATTTCTCAAATGACAAGTGGGCAATCAAGTTTCAAGACTTATCGATAACCTGGTAAGAGGACTAACATAAATGTTGTTGTTCTTCTTCTTGCTGTGGTTGTTGTTGTTGTTATTGTTGTGTTTTTTGTTGCTGTTGTGTTTTATGTTGTTGTTGTTGTTGTTGCTGTTGCTGCTGGTGTTGTTACTACTGCCGCTGCAACTCTTGTCGCCGTTGTTGTGACCCACAGACGCCGTAAATCGGGCTTCGGCCTTTATCCTGATATCGGCGCTCATCCTGCTGACGGGTGAGGTCCTTTGTCTGCTGGGCCACCTTCTACGTCGGAGGCGTGTGCTGATTTTCGCCGCAGGCATCTGTTTCATCATTTCAGGGCTCATGATTCTCGTAGGCATGGTCATCTACATCTCGACGTTTAAAGCTGAGGTCGGCGCCAAGTTACGGCCAAAGTCAACCTTTCAGGTACGATAGGAACGTTCGGAAGTACTGGTCAGAACATCAATAGCAACAGATGAGAAACAAAAAGAAAAAAACAGTCGGTCGACAGCTTTTAAAAGGTGCTGCTATCATACTGTCTTAAAAGCATGTGTAGTCAGCGCGCGCATTTAATCTTAGCTGTTATCAGTAACATGTCTGCATTGAATGATTGCAATTGAAGATTACCCGTATGATGGTAATAGTTCTTAGACTAAGGCATCTGGTGTGATGTGACTGTGTGTGTGAAAGAGAGACAGCGAAATAAAGAACTATTTACGTGTGCACATTCAGCGGAACGTCGACAAAACTGGTCTCGAGATGCGTAACTCGCGCTAAGTTAATACCATTTGTATGCCATATCTAGCACTTAGAGCCAGATTACGTGTATTGCACCATTGTACATGCCGGATCGACGACTGCGTGCTCAGTTGACAATTATTGCACATGACGAAACGAACGCAATGTTTACGTAGGCCAGATTTGCAAGCAAGAATATTGTTTTTTTTTTTATTGGGTTCAAGCGTTTCTAACGTGTCTTGGCGCCTCCGCGCGTGTTTTATTACAGGGGCCACTTTTCATGTACCGTTACGGGTATTCTTTCCTATTAGCGGTGACGGGACTAATGTCCAGCGAATTGGCTGGTACATTTGCCATCTTTCTATGTATTCACAGGTAAGATTCGATTTATTTTGTGTCACTTTATGTAAGTCGTATATTGATTAGGCAACCGTCTTGTGGGCAACGCCGAGCTCGCTCGGCTTTATTTTTTACAACTATGTGAAACAATTTGGTAAATAATTTTCACGTATATATATATATATAAACTGACGCAAACATTGGCGGCTTATGAATAAATATTACGTTAGTCAAGTCACGTCACATCCTCCAAACGACGGATGTAACGTTGAGGCGATGTAAGCGCACTAAATTCACACTAAATCGAACCATGTGTTGTGTACGCAGGATACATGTATTTCTTATCCTTAGAAAAAGGAAAAAATATTCGAATTTGTTAAAAATAACAAGTCTTACCACAGATCACATAATTTCCAAAAAAAGGTGTTCATCGACACGTGTGACAGTACATACGCATGTGCATATTATAGTACTGCTAATGTGCATTCAAAATTTGTGCGCTGGGGCCAGTACAGTCGATCCAGTCTGAAAAAAACTACTGTTAGGACTGTCGTCGGCATACGAGCATTAATGAAGCGTGCCTAGATTTCGACGTACTTAACACGGCAAAACTCGCTTCTGAACACCGAAGAGGCCATAGCATTGTGATTAGCACTCAAGCGCAATAGCACTGCTTATTTAGCCGGTTTGTTAGACGCTCCAACGTCCAAACAACAGCAATGCGTGGATGGTCAACAAGCGGCCAGTGTGACCTCAACTCGGATAGCTGACAGGAGGTAGACTAGACGTACTTGAACGGAAACAATAATATATATATATATATATATATATATATATATATATATATATATATATATATATATATATAGATATATAGATATATATAAATATATTAATTCGCGCCGGTAATTGTGCGTCATCGTTACAATCATGTGTCGAGCCTGAAAGCCGAACAAATGATGTTGCGCACTGTCAAGTGAATTAGGTAAGTAAGAACTCGATGCTATTCCAGTAGTTCAATAAAGCCAATCGTTAGTTACAAATGACGAGTGTTCTTCTTCGTGTTTGTTTGTTTGTTTTGTTTGGAAGGTATCGACAAGAACTGAAAAAGAATGGCCTTGATCGTAAGGTTGACTCTTTTCTACAGCAGAACAACGAACCGCACGTGACACATTGCCGAAGACACTGCAGTCGCTTTTCTTACACGGGTAACAATCGTACGCGCGAACACAGAAACTGTTTCCTTCTGTCTGCGCCCTGGTTTTATTCGTTGTTTTAACCCCCTCCCTTACAACCTGCATCCTTGTGATATTCAATTCATCGTTGTGTGATTAAATCAGCTTTAAAAGCTATTTTAGTTTGTACACTTAAAGTAAGTCCACTTTAGCTAGCAGAAAAGCTAGTAGCGGCGTTATATGGAGAAGGTGCAGTTTATTCATGCAAGCTACCCTCGTTGTTACGAACATTACGATTCTCAGCAGCAATAGTCTGTAGAAACGCTGTCCAGGCGCAAGCCGTCCAGAATGCCACATTGCGTTGAAATCGCGATCCTTTGTAATCGTTGGAATTGGACAATTATCAGCTGGCATTGTTCTTTGTTTTGTATTCGTCTTACTCGTCCTCATTTTTTGTTTTGCTGTGGTCGATGCCTACCCGTACCGTTCTCTAGCCAGTATTGGGTATAGGATGGGATGATAGAGAACCGCTCGCTACTCGAATACGGAACGTGACGTTACATAGTCGAAAATAGTCACTGGAGTCGCTAAATGAAAGCGTGTAGAAAGCGTTGTGTATACGATTAGCGCCTATGGGTAACGAGGCAAGAGTTCGTAAATTTGCAGGTAGCACTACGGGAAGTGTGACTTCAATTCATCCAGGTGGCCACGGAGCTATGGGAACGGTTGGCGGGTTCCTCTGTTGCTACCGGGCGGCATGGTGGGCGGCTACGAGGCTGCCACCGCGATGGGGGCGACGCCGCCGCCGCCGCTTACGACAGCGACGACGGTAGCAGCTGCAGCTGCAGCAACAACAACGACAACCACGGGCGGACTACTGGGCCACTGCCATAATCACCACCATCACTCGGCCGGATCCGTACACGCCCATGCTCACCATCAGCAGCAGCAACAGCAACAACAGCAGTTGCTGCAACAACATAACCGGTATAGTGTCCGCTATATATATATATATATATATATATACATACTGGTGTAAAGAAATCAATAACTTCAATAGGGGTGGTAGATACCGAATGATCTGTTGAGCAAGCTTAAATTGTTGGCGGATTACACAAACAGTACGACCTACGTCACCGCTGTATATGCCCCCGTTCAACTCAAGTCATTATGGTCGCTTGAGTTTAGACTTTACTGCTAACAGAAACGTTGTCCTAACAACATAAGCCCGGTTTCACAGAACTTTTCACGGTTTGTATATGATGGTTTAATCAATGACTTTATTTGCGAATTGGCGAATACGATTACCTTATCGTTTGAGTAGCGCTGCCAGTACACCGGTAAAAGTCTATCATAGCTACTACTGTGCACATGCACCCGCAGCAAGAGTTCCACCTTCTGAGAAAACGCAATTTTGACGTCAAAAACCACTTACTTTATCCAATGGCGAAGAAACCCGACCTTTTGCAAAGCCTCGATGTGATTTTCAAGGAAATCTCCCAGAAAGGGCGATTCATATGAAGTCACTTCCTTTGCAGAGCAATGAGCTGGCCACTGTCTACTTCTATTGCATAGCAGTGGGCTAGGCATTATAAGCCCGACACAGCGCCTGCCTTAACTAAAACATTGCAAGCAGCTTTCAAAAGGCCGATTTTCCCATTAAAAGGGAAACCATCTCACCTAGTCGTGACGGATGGAAAGCTGTCAGACGGAGTAAAACTTCTACCGTATACGAAAAATAGAAATGTTGTTTAGAATGCAACTACATATTCCACGGTGTGCACCTTTGAGGTAACTCTCATGGTTCCTGGGGCTAGTGTGGCCGCGAATGAAGCTGCAGCCAGAAAGAGGCTTAAGTCTTGCTCTCAAAGCAGCATCTCACCGTGCCTCAAATTGCTGCCGCTTTGCCGAACTGCATTTGGTTACCACAAGAGTGTTGTTATCCATAGGACCCAAGAGAATCATAGTTACTGCCCCCGAACTTTTCCAGGGTTTAAGGTCGAGATGGCTTGGAGGCACTTGCTGGCTCCTTTCTGGATGATTACACGCAATCGTTGGTGGGTTAGAAAATAAGCACCGGCACTTCATGGAGTAAATGAGGTCATCATAGGACCTTTTAGGTGTTTTCTCAGAAAGTAGGTCTACAACGTTCTCGAATTGTGAGTTAGCAAGCTCCTTGGCGTCCTGGAAAGTTCGCAAGGCCACGGGTGGGCTAAAGTGCCGGACAGTGCCCTCTTAGACATGCAGCCACAACGTGGCAGCTAGCTGCCAAGTGTGCTGTCTAGCGAATTCCCAGACCTCCCAATCTAGGTGAGAGAGAGAGAGACTCCAGCAGATGCCGGAGAGGGTTAGATTGAGGTGTCCTTAAGCGTTCGTCTAAGTCCCACGGGAGGTCCTGGCTTTCCGGAACGTCCGTGCTTCGCGGAATGCGGATGATCCGTGCCGAGCCCAAGGATGATTCCAGTAGGTGGTAGGCGTAATTTAATACCGTCAGACGCACTAAAACCAAGCTAGTGAGCCCCATGTTTCTTGCATATAAGAGCTGCTCCTAACTAGGCAGTAATTTACTATTTATTATTTGGCAGAACAGCACCTTCACGACTATTTAGATATCATACAACTGAAAGCAAAACAACTGGGCTTTAACTTAGTGCCACATACGTATGATTAATGTGTAACAATAATGCAAAGTAAATAACATTCTGTAAAGGTGTATGTACCCGTTTAGGTTTGAGTATGTACATCATAGCAGATACCACCAAAGCGGAGTTCCTCTAGAATCGCAGTTTACCTAAGAAATCTGAGGGTTTAGAGCTCGGTATAACCTGCATGTCACTACAGATACTGAAGGGTGTTTACTAACTTAAGGGAGCCTTTTGTTTATTCGCGTGTTGCTGCACTGTACCTCCGTGCGCCACAGAAACATTCGGTTCGAAAGCTGCAGTCGTCTTACTCTGTTGAAGATCAAGACTTCTATCAGCGGCGGCGATCTGTATCAAATGTCATTCCGCTGTCGGAGTCGATGACCGACCTCGCCTACCTTCACCGGCCCATCTCCAGATCCGGCACAGGCTTCACCGAGCGCGCCGCGTCCAGAGATCTATCCAGGGAGCTATCCCGAGACTTCACGTGCACGACGGTCTCGACGACACTCGACACGTTGCGCAGGACCACTCCTGTCTGAGATTGGAGTAAACTCCTCGTCCTAGCAGAAACAGCAGCAACCGATGCTCTTACCAGATAGCGATTAGAGAAGACAGTACAGTAGATCACGTGATAGCTTTGGCACCGCCTAGCAAGTCATGCATCAGCCAGAGATACCAACGACACGATACAACACGCAGCGCACGCGCAGCCACACAATGGATCAAAACCTCTCTCCGAATATATAATACTATACTCGTCTGTGCTCACACAATGTAAACAACGCAGGTACTTCACACTTGCGGTTCGTGCGCCGTCATTAAAAGAAGCGACACTGGAAGTGAACATTTCATGCGACGGTATAGCAGCGGTCATATGTTGTTGCTGTTGTTTTGTTGTCGTCGTGGTCGTCGCCGTCATCATAGAATCGAGCCAAAGCTATGAAAATCATTATCATCATACGCAAGCGACGCCACAAAGAATTTGCATTCGAAAACAACATAATTTAACATTACGTGATACTATTACTATCCATACAACAACAACAACAAAGGCAGCAACAACAACAACACACAGCAGCAGCAGCAACAACAACAACAACAATGACAACAGCAACACAGCACCAACAACACCTATAACTACTAGCAGAAGTCAAATATGTCGACTCTCTCTCTGTGTATGTCGACGATACGACGATACAACAAACACGTTGTGCTCTTACGACGATGTGGTAGAACACATGGGACCTGCGCATGTGAGTGTAGATGTGAGCGAACATAATATATATATATGTACGGATGAATGAATGCATGCATGTAAGCCATGTATGTAAGCTTATGAATGTATGTATATGTGGTGAGCTTATGATTGTATGTATGTATGTGTCTGTTTGTGAGTGTAGGCGTGTCTGTACGTGTACTTATATACGCTGCTCCATAATCATATATATCGTACGCGACAAGCTTACTACAGTAGTTTCGATGATGTGATTGACGATTACGTTATTACGGCACACGCTGATGATAATGATGATGACGATGATGATGATGATGCTCGCTCAGGTTAGGACATCAAAACAGCGTCTGACAAGTCGTCAATGAACCATACTCGTTAGTTTCGTGGGTAGTAGAGAGGAGGGAGAGAAGTCGGAAAACAGAGGGAGGGAAAAAGAGATGGGTAGAGAAGGGAACGAATAGAGAGCTTAAATACAATAGCGAATAACCAGCATCAAGTCGAGTCGGCTATCGAGATCGGTGCCGAAGTCCTAACGAAGGCAGTGTCTGACGGGACAACATATGGTGAAAAAAAACAACAATAAAAACAACAACGACAAACAGGTTCAAACGAATCAGCAGCAGCAGCAGCACAACATCAAAACCAGACATAATAATTATTGTACAATTAATATTATAAGTAATTATTTCACAAACGCATTAACGTACAACATCACGGTCACGAACTGCCACGCGAGCGTGCGGACGAGGCGGCCAACATTTAATTTGAGAATCCGACTTTTGTAGTCCTCTCCTACTGCTTTAGTCCCGCTCCTTTCCCTCTCAGCAGCAAAAAAAAAAACAGGGAAAAACGGGAAGAACGGCAAAGTGCCAAGCGTCTAGTGTTCTTCTTAATTCGTTGCCGTTGTTTTTAATTTACTCCTTATTCATATGGGTGTTGCCATTAGTATTTTAATTCTTGTTATGATGATGATGATGATGATGATTATTCTTACTATCACAATGATGCGTATTATTACGATGATGATGATTATTATACTATTATTACTTCTATTGCTATGATATCTATAGCACATCTCCAACAAAACTAGAACTACGGCTACGTGTCACCATGTTGTGCGGAACTTGTGCGGTCGTTGTCAATCAGCACCTCCTCTAACTCCCACGAACGGGTGGGCTGGGCTTTAGCTGGGTGATTTACTGCAGGAACTTCCTCGATCGGTTTGCTCGAACTTGCTACACACACTGGTGAGTACGGCTGAGTACAACATTGCTGAGTGAAATGGAGGGAGCGGCAAATCATCATATCGGGCGATGCACGATGTGCGAGCAAAAACCCCAACACAACAAACACGCACGTGCGATGGCGATCCACAGTAGTCCAGTTCAATCCAATAACCACCACTAACCTTTTGACAAAACCCCCACACAGATACACACACCAACAACATACAGACATAAGCCCTCACCTCCCCCCGCCCCCCCCCCCCACGCAGACAAGCAAACTATGAGATGTACTCAATGCAATGATGATGATGATGCGTATGTGGTGTTTGGTAAGCTGGAGCCAGGGACGGGCTTGCGTAGGACGTAAGCCGTAATCAAATGAATGCTCAAAATAAGCACTCGCAAGTTTTATGCTGCACGAAAGTGGCAGGCGAATTCCGCACGTTCTCACTCATTCAATGATGATGATGATGACGAATGATCACATTGATAACAATAATACGATTGCTAATAGTATGCTAGTAGTAACAGTACCAAATAAGAAGAATATAATGATATGATACTACTATTAATAGTAATAATAATTATAATATATAACAGTAATAGTGAAGGTGTTCGTATTACAATATATTACCGTGGTGGTGGTGGTGGTTGATGATGACGATGATGATGATGACTATGACGACGAGGATCCGC
>QVRM01000717.1:0-35000 GCA_003439945.1 Dermanyssus gallinae
AGTAAATTAAGAAGTATTCCTTGGTGGAGTCAACTGTGCCATTGCTGTCAAAGTCGACTCCCAGATATCTCCATCGATCGCTCATACCTTTAGCTGGCAATTGCCGATCTCCAACGTTAAATTCTGGTACGGTTATTAATAAAACCTTTACCTTCCTTTCTATTATATATTATGGTTTATTAACACCAGGTTGGGTAAATTTTAAGTAAGTACATCAGTCTGAATCAGTGGTTTTTTGCGTCACGAATCTTCCCTCATCTTGCTATGACAGCACTGCTGGACAGGCTGCGGCGTGGTATCTATCACAATGGCCTAAGCATCTCGCGCACTTACAACACTCCTGAGGTTTGTGGAATTCTTGCGTGCTGCATAACACGTGATGGAACCCGTGGGCTGCAAATGCCGTAGTTAGATGCCTATTCTTATATCCGGCTGCTCGCCAGGTTGTACTCCTCATCGCTATCGTCGTGTATATTCCTATGTCTATCTCCTTTAATTTTTCCCCCCACTTCGTAGTGTAGGCCACGAAGGCCGTCGTCTTAGGTAAACCCCATTTTACTTGTAATTCTTGTGTCATTAGAGCCCCCCCTTCTAATATATGAACTATTCTATTCCTACAAGAGTTAGCTAACCCCAAAACCCGCTTCATGAAGAAAAATCGAACTCTATCTAGTAACTGAAAATCTGCCTCTCCTAATTTCTCCCATATAAGTGATACACCAAATGTTGCTATTGGTTCTATTTTAATCTTGAAAAGGGCGGACGCGGTGTGTATTGACAACCTTTGCGGGTTTTTAATTGCTGCTGCCGCTCTAATGGCTTTTCCTACTCTGCTTTCAATATGTTTTCGAAAACTGCTACCATTTGACGTTATAGTGACCCCTAAATAGGTAAATTTTTTACAAATTCACTGTATTACCCCTGGCTCGAAGAACATCGTCTTTCGCCAATCGACCTCCTCTTCGAAATTTAACTGCTACTGTCTTCTGCCAGTTAATACTAAGTCCCATCTCGTCCATATAATCGATTAGCCGTTCTAGTCCCTGCTTAACCCTAAATAAACTCCTGCCATAGATCGCAATGTCATCTGCATACATTAATGTATTTGCCCACTCTCGGGTCCACCCCTGCCTCACCCGATTAGGTAGCCCTCCCAATAGTACCGAAAAAAGCAACGGGCTAAGTCCGTCTCCTTGGGCCACGCCTGTAGTTTGCTTTACTCTTCCCACAATCCCTATACCGTTGTCGATGTGTACTGTAGTCTCCCCGAGAATGGTACTTAAAAGTTTTAGTAAGCGATACGGAACTCCCTCCAAGGCTAACTTTTCTATAATCCTACTTCGTGGCGCTAAGTCAAAGGCAGCTTTAAGATCTATAAATATTGCGTATAACGGTCTTCTAGGTTCTGCTAGAGTTTCCCAAATTTCTGCCAGCAACTGGCGCAGGGCCGTATGGGTCGACTTCGACCTTCTGAACCCATGTTGTTCTTCTGGTATTGCGTTTCCTGATTTCGAGGTAATGCTCTAGTCTATCTGATATTATTCCCGAGAAAATTTTATAGGGCAACTCTTAGTGGTTAATGCCCCTCCAAGATTCCGGCTCAGTTTCTATGCCTTTTCCTTTGGTATGACACATCTTCCTTCCACGCTTTTGGTACTTCCCCGATTTTAGGCACTTGTCAAATAAGCTTTCCAGCATGGTGCGAGTGCCAGCGTTTGCTTTAAATGCTCGTTTCGTATCACATCGTTCCCGGCAGCTTTGCCTCTAGGCGCCCTTTCAATTGCCCTGACAACTTCTTCGATTGTGACTGGTCGAATTACCCATTCCCGTGCATGTTCTGTTCCTCGTCCCAAGGCCCGTTGAATAATGTTATTTCCTTTGGGGTAGTATCGGCTCCCTGCAGCACACTAGCAAAGTGCTTAATTAATCGCCCAGTCTCCACTGGGCACTGCCGTTTTCTTTTTGTTTTAGCCACTTGTGCGGTTGTTTCTCTGCTTCTTGCAACAGCGCCCACTCCTGACTTTCCCAATATTTTTGTTTCTCTTCCTTGTATGCTTTTTGTGTCATCTTCTTTTCCATACTTGCGAACGGCCTTAATACAGGAAACATCTTTACATATTCTCTAGTTAGTCTGTTGGCATCTTTCGCTGCTCTACACCGATCGTTGAACCAGGGCCTTCCTTTTCGTTCTTGGCGAGGAACCAGTGCACCTTTTATCAGATTCGTCAATTTACGCTCATATGACTCTATTTGAATCTCCCCTGGTGGGCACACTTCCCCCACTCCCTCTAAGAAGATCTTTCTATCTAGTCTTGTCCCGGTCCCCGGCCTACGGCTATACTCCCTACTATTACTAACTTTGAATGTCATCCCCATCGGTATATGCCTTCTGAGCCCCGCTCCTTCCCTAAATGATGTATTTTCTCCCAAAAATGTTATATCCTCTGCGTTTCCGTCGGTGGCAAAAACGTCAATTACTGACGCTTCAGTACTACATTCAAAAGTGTTTAGGCCTGGCTCGCTGACTAACCAGCATCCTATCTCCGTTATAATATCTAAAAATGCTTCAGTTCGCTCCAGATTACCCCTATCCAACCTCGCATTAAAATCCCCCGCTAGAATCATCGGTGCCTTTCTCGGCACCGCTTCAACTCCAAGCATGATACGCTCTGTCATGACTTCAGTGGACTCTACACCTGCCGGTTTAACATAGGCTGCCACAATTTCAAACTCCCTCGACGCTATTGCTACTAAGTTTTCGGCTATTATTTCAATTGTCATCTCTCCAATTTCTGCTCTCGTGAAAACTGAAACCCCCCCACTTGGCCTGCCCCGTCCCTCACCTTTATGTGCTAGTGCGTGATATCCGTAGAAGCCCCCCAAAGAGAAAGGTTTAAGCGCCCAAGTTTCCGTCAATATCAGAATATCCACTCCTCGAAGTGCCTCCATGCCTAACAGATCTAATACGCCATGCCCTTCGCAATTCCACATCACTACTTTGATAACCGGTGTAAGCTTTTCTTGATTGCAGGATAGGATATCGTTTCTTACGTTCTCTTGTGGAGTCCAAATGTTTGTATTCGGTGCACTCGTGTTCATATTCTGATTTTTGGGCCCAGTCTCTCCCGAGCGTCACTGCGTCTTTGCTCCACGGGCCGTGGTGCTGTGTTTATTGCCATCACTTCTATTTGTTAGAAGTGCCGCAGTTTCCTTTACATTGCCACGGAGTGCTAGCTGGATCGTCTCAGCCAGCGAGAATGCGTCCATTGAGCTCTGTTGAGGCTGTGCCATTGCCCCGCTTACTGCGCGCATGACTACAGGCAGTACGTTTTCTAAAACCTTTGAGATAACCGTCGTTATGGTGTCTTGTATGATTGGAGACAGCCTGCGGAGTACTTCTTCAACGATACTGTCTGTTGATGGCTGTGCCAATAGGTTTGGCTGTTGTGGGGGGGCTGCTGGCTTTAGGTTGATACGGTCTGCGTCCTCTGCGTGCGTCGTGGTCGTGGGAATATTAATTCCATGGTTCACTTCTCTTACTCCATTCTTTACGACAGAGGACCAACTTCGTTTTGTAAAGTTTTCAGATGCTTGCACGTTGGATACTGGTATACATACTGGAACCGACGGGGCGTCGTGCTGCTTCTGTGCTATGCTTCGTGAGGCCCTTTTTAGTTGTTCCATTCGCAGCAGCCTTTGCGGGCATCCTCCCCACGTAGCCTCATGCTCCCCGTTGCACAAACAACAGCGGGCCTAAGCATTGCAGTCTTTTCTGAGGTGCTCCATAGAGCCGCATTTTCGACATTTGGGCCGTGGGGCTTTACAGTTAGCGGCGAAGTGATCTAGACTATAACACCTATAGCACTGCGAGGGTTCATGGTATAGTACCACTCCGTGTCGCTTAAGCCCCAGACGCACCTCAGCCGGAAAGCTGTTGCCAGAGAACGTCAAAATAACGTGCTCCGTAGCCGACACGGCGTTGGTTCTGGGGTTTTTTGCTTTTACCCGAGAAACTTCTGTCACTCCGGAAGACTGCAGCGCCGATAATATCGCCGATTCCGAGATTGAGGAATGAACCCCGGTGATCTTGCCCTTTATTGTAGATCGTGTTCCGCTTATTCTTGATGAGACTTTAACTTTCGCTAACTCCGATAGCGAGAGTAAAGTTGCTCTATCATCTTCCCTCTCCACGACTATGACAAGTTCGCCGTTTTTCGTGAAGCGAAGCTCCTCTATTTTCCCCCCGACGATCTTCGCGATGTCGTCACAGATCTCGTTAAAGTTGTGCTCAAGGGCGTTGTCATCTGCGGAGAATATAACAGCTTCCTGCCTGTCGAATCTTACTCTTGGCGCCACCTTCATAGCGCGAGAGCGCTTATGCCGGGTCACCGTGGTAAACTCCGAATCGCTATGAGATTCCTCATCGCTACAGGCTTCCTCGGTTGCTTCGCTGGCGTCCTCCTTGCTTACCGGGCGAGGTTCCGCCTCGCAAACACGCATACCTTTACTACGAGCGTCTTCTGCGGGGCTTGATGCGGTCCGCTTCCCGCCACTTGCCATTGGACGGTTAGACGGACCGCCCGCACCACTGACTGCTCCTGGAATGCATTCATCCGTAGGCGCCGCACTGTCTACGTGCAGTGATGCACGTTGTTCCGGCGGCGCCTTCTCTTGCCATTTCGGCGGCGTTCGTTTCAGAGGCATGGCCACCTGCTACGCCACCTTCCTTTCTATTAGATAGGTGGGAGATAGTTAAGCTTTTAGTAGTATTAATTTCAAGGCCTCGGTATTTCAAAAGGGGGTCCGCGATATTAAGGAGCCGTTGAAGAGTAGATTTCGTGGAAGCTAGTAGGATCAGATCATCCGCAAATGCTAAGCCCATAAGGCGGAAGTCATCAGTAAGTTGGTACCCGATATTAGTTGTCTAATTTTAAAAGAATGTCGTCGAGAATTAGATTAAATAAAAGGGGGGACAGAGGATCTCCCTGCCTAACACCCCTAGTTGGCCGAAATGTGCGACATTTTTGTCCAAATTCTATGAGAGTTTTAGATGAGAGAGCATTAACTTTAAAACGTATGATACGCGTATGCCATGGATGTTAGAGGCCACTATATATGCTATATATACAGGGTCATTCATATTGTTGTGCACGCATTTCGAGGTTTGATATAACTCGGCAAGAAAATAAGTTTTCCCTATGGAGGGAAGACGTGGAAACGTCTTGTTTAGGAGAGAGAGTGAAGTTTATAAAAGTAGTTTTTCTACCTTTTTTTTCCTACATAGTTGTGTGAAATCTCTGTTTGCGGGAGAACCAGTCAACGCATGAAGGAACCGATTACACCGGCGTGTTTGGAGGAAAATTCTGCACTTCACTAGCTTGCGTAGCAAAAAGCTAATACCCAAATTAAGGAAAGTCATGAAAAGTCAATATTTTACGTTAACGCCTTTTCATGAAAAATTGTAAAATTTTTCCATTGCGACCAAAAATGTACGTCCGAAAGACCACTCTCACGCAATAGCAAATTTAATGCCCATCATTTTTGTATCAAGGTGATGGTGCTGCGTTACGTAGTTGTCAAGTCACTAAGCTTTTTCGATAGCCATATCGAAAGCGAAGGCATGCATATTTCAATAGGGCGTATGAGAAAGTTAGGTACATATTTTGAGGTTTGGTAGAACTCAACAAGAGAATAAATTTTCCTAGTGGAAGGAGGAGGCGGAAACGTCTTGGCAAATGTTTACGGTTCTGAACGTGAAAACTTGCACGTAAAACATAACAACTATGACTGTCGAAAAAGCTTAGTGACTTGACAACTACGTAACGCAGCACCATCACCTTGATACGAAAATTATGGGCATTAAATTTGCTATTGCGTGAGAGTGGTCTTTCAGACGTACATTTTTGGTCGCAACGGAAAAATTTTACAATTTTTTATGAAAAGGCGTTAACGTAAAATATCGACTTTTCATGACTTTCCTTAATCCGGGTATTAGCTTTTTGCTACGCAAGCTAGTGAAGTGTCTTCCGTTGTGCAGAATTTTCCTCCGAACACGCCGGTGTAATCGGTTCCTTCATGCGTTGACTGGTTCTCCCGCAAACAGAGATTTCGCACAACTATGTAGGAAAAAAAAGGCAGAAAAACTACTTTTATAAACTTCACTCTCTCTCCTAAACAAGACGTTTCCACGTCTTCCCTCCATAGGAAAAACTTATTTTCTTGCCGAGTTCTATCAAACCTCGAAATGCGTGCACAACAATATGAATGACCCTGTATATATAGCTTTGGGAACTGATTTCATGATCCAAAGTCGGCATATTTACTCACTTGCATCTTGGTATCTGCAGCAAGGAGGTTTACAATATTTTAAAATTGAGGTTCGTTCGTGGTACCCTTCTGTTTGACAGATTACATGGTGAAATATATGTATAGAATAGAGACTATCGCTAAACATTCAGCGGGGTAACGCCGCTTCTGTGCGTGGAACTCTGCTAGACTGGACGCGCCCGAACCTGGAGGATATGTGACGTTTTTGCTTGGTTTATCTGGTGTACACGTTCATAAGGAGACAATTGTTGCCTCTTGCATATAAGCAAATAAAATTGTAACTGTATAGAATATTTCTTGAACAGGCCCGGGGGCTCGCTGTGCGAAGGACCCCGTCAAAGTTATCATTAGCCGAATTCCTGCCTGCGTTCCGCACTCTGGCATCTAGCCTGAGACCATCACAAACGTAGATTGTAGCGTCGCCCATGAGAGTGCCTATACCACCAAATGGTAAGGCATGAAACTACGACCCCGTGAGCGGGAAAAACGTGTTGTCATAGCGTGCACATGCTATTAATAAAACGCACTTAAAAAACGGAGAACTAATATGAAGGTTCCGTAATTGACAAAACTACCATAAAAGAGAAAAGAAAAAAATAAACAGGTCATCAAGATCGCCAAACGTTCTTGCCATATTGCCATGATGGCACGGGTTGAATCGCAAATCAAAGACACGTGAGTGAGTATAGTAGTAGCCTTTGCGGAAATTACAAAAACACCTCGCATTTGCGAGGGTTAAGCTCCAAATACTTAGACAAAATAGCAGCAGGTTGCCCTTTGGATGTCTGTGCTGGACAAGAAGGCGTCTTTGTTGAATATATGGTCCCACCTAAGTACGAGTATTGAACGCATTGCAAGTGCTCAATTTGATAACTCCGTGGGTACCGTCCAAGACAGGAGGATGGAGGGTGGCATGCACGGCGCCCTCTATCCCTCCCGACTCGGCGAATCCCAATGCACCTAGTGCGTTTAAGCTTGCTTCTGGGTTGTCGTCTATCCTCATTTTAGAGGGTGAATAACCGAACCAAACCATCCTTCTTTTAGAGAGTCAAATAGACGCGCACCGAAAGTAAAGAGCTTCAGAGCACCAACGCAACAGAATCTCATTTACTGACGCCAGTACATCGGATAAGCGAAGCGCTTTACCATCCATAATGGACGCCACTATATCTCGGGTGCATCGAGGGAGCAGAAGATCTAAGCCAGCAGCAGAGCTGGGCGGAGTGGGCCGTATCGCCGCTAATTATCCTCTGTTGAGGTGCAGAAGCCTTAAACGTGGTCGGATGGAGGGCACCAGGTTTAGGCATAGCGGGTGAAGGGTTCTTGGAGGAGAATAGGACATCACCGTTAGTGGAAACAGTCGGCAGAAGAGCCTGACCGCTCTCAAAGTGTCGCATTCGACTAGCGTAACCGATGCAGCGGTGACAGCCAGTAGAAGTGGAAGGCAGAGTGCGTGGATGGCAAGCCGCAATAAAACTACAACCTAAAATCGTATGTTCGAAGGTTGGCCTGGTTCTTGCGAGAAGGCATCTAGAGAGCCCGACTGGGTCAACAGTAAGCAAGCAGGCACGTCATGATTTCGTTCGGCTACCGCTGTAACGGCCCGCGTTATGACGTTAGCCACGGCGCTTCTGACTGCCTTACTGCAAGGGACTGTGCATTGTCTGTGTGGGCCTTTTGCATCGGCAGGACATACTAAGGTCTTCCTTGGGTTGCCCCTAGCGGGAAAGCCCTGGGAGAGCGCGTGACACCTGCAAGTTGCTGGATAATGAAGCCAATCAATTCTGAAGACCCAAGGGGCTGTGCAAAGTACCTTTTAGCCATGCCTTTGCTTCTTCGTTAGTAATGCAGAGTAGGCTCTTTTAATGCGCGGGCGTTGAGCAACAACTTACACTAGGGATGTGTGCCGGCTTACGAGGGAAGCCGGGTTTAGTAAATCGTTTGGCAGGAAGGCTGACTTTGTGCTTATCGCAAGACACGAGCCTCGATCAGTGGTCTCTCTCGGGCAAAGGAGACTCGGGGACAGCTAACTACCTCCGCAAAATATGGGACGTGGTAGTTGATTTAAGTTGGGCTGCTTAAGTGGCCGCTTTTGCCGCTATTTCGGTAAGTGTTAGGCAGACTGTACCTCACAAAAAAAATTTGTCGGGGGCTGCCTGTTGAACGCTTGCATATATTGTCATTTAGACTCAGCCAACTGGTATTTATTTTAATTCGTGTGCTTGGCAAACTGTTTGTAAACTTATATATATTTTCTGCGTGCAGTTTGATAATAATATAATATTGGATGCGTTATAAATTGCAAAGAATGACCTTGATCATCCAGTATGACTTTCAAGGTTTGCCACCTCCTTGTAATACGCCTTCAAGAGATGCCGTCTTTAATCAGTGTGTGCTTTAAACACATATTTTAATATAAGAAGCATATGTGGTTATATGTTTGGCATTCCTTAGTCGATTTTCATCTAGCGATGGAATGCAAAACACACAACTGACAAGGCTTGATAACAACGAGCAGCTAAAACTATCAACAATTTTGCGAAAATTAAATGAACATCCTCTTTGATGTTCATTTTATTTTTGCTGCTGACTATTAAACTCACAGTGACTTACGCGCAGACTCACATCATGTAATGCTTTAAACGCAACTGGCGCCATGGCAATTACGTATGATTCCGTTTGTAGATATTCCCTCGATTCGGGTGTGTGCTAGATAGCAAGTTTGATTCCAGGAGGATTCCAGGATGGAGATCTATTCTTTGAGTTCAAACACATCAGAAACAATGCATCAGAAAAAATCGACAGACTTAAGTAATTATTTATTTATTAACATCCGGGCTGGGTAAGTGTGTTTATGTTGCATCACAGTTTTTTTTTGCGACACAACAATCGATCTAGCGTTTTGCCAGTTCTGCTATGGACCGAACCGCCGGATAAACCGCGGCGTGGTATTTATCACATTTACCCCAGCATTCTTTGCATCGACTTTCGTCTTGTGGTTCATGGAAGCCCTCCACGTTGAACGTAATGAAATCCGTGGGCTGCAAAGGCCGTTGTTAAATGGCGATCTTTCACCCCGCCAGCCCTCCACCCAGTGCTTCTCATTGCTGCTGTCCCATAAATTCCTATGTCTACCTCGCTAATTTTGGTTCGCCAGTTTCGCATATAAACGTCAAAGGCGCACGTTTTCTTCAGATTCCATCGTTTTTGTAGCTCCTCTGTCAGCAGTGGGCCACCTTCCAACACGTGGACCACCCTATTTTTGCATGTATTTGAAAGCGCAAAAACCCTCTTTAGAAAGAAAAACCTTACCCCATCAATTAAACGCAGTTCGTCTACTCCCACCTTATCCCATATTAGTGAAATGCCATATGTGGCGATGGGTGCTATCTGTATCCCAAAAAGAGCTACTGCTGCATCGACCGAAAGCATATGTAGGCATTTAATTGCAGCGGCTGCGATAGTGGCCTTCCTAACCCTCGCCTGGATGTGACTTTAGTAATACTTACTTTATAATATTTCAGACGACGTAGAATTTTCCAGAATGTGCCGATAGTCTTGGTTGTTCAATTGAGTAATGCGTTCTCGCACAATCGTGCATTTTGTAAACGTATGACAGCCTACCACAGTTTCGAAAAATTTTCATCTCACTCTTATACGAAACATTTTCGCTTCTCCTTCCCATTTGCAAAATTCTTCTTACCGAGCTTGACCATACCCCAGAGTTCTAGACGAGATTATCCAAACACCCTGTATATATAAATAAACACAAAGGGTGATATGTATGCACACATAGTGTGTGCATACATATCACCCTTTTATATCAGGGGCACATAACGCTGCAGGTAACAATTAGCTATATATGCAATATATTACACTCCCTGTTTTTCTCGCTCATGGGTTCAGCACTTTCTATCGGGATAGCCAGCCTGCTTCGTAATTTCTACCTTTTTCCGTTCTGCATTCTTGTCTAATTCTAACGCTTCTTTTAATTCTAAACGCCTTGTTTCTCTCAATCGTTCACATTTTAACCAGATGATCGATTTTTCTATCTTCTCTCATAACAGAAAACCGTTGTTTTTAGTGTATCGTAGTAGGCCGCTGCACCCTCGTGTCTAACATACCTGTTTTCGCATCCGCTAACAGCCCGCTGTCTCTAGTATAATAATCTTATAACCATTCAGCCTCACCCACTTCTTCATATTCCGTATACTTTCTTTAAATTGATTTTCTTTGTAGGTGCTGTCTTGTATTCTGTGTGTGTGCTGCTTGCCCCCTACTTTTAATTTACCAGCTGAATTTTTTGCTTACATTGCCTTTTTGCGCACTGTATTGTCCTAGCTCATCGTCCACCGTTTAATGCCCTAATTCTGTTACTATTCCTCAGCTTTCTTTGCACTGCCCTGTCGATAAATGTTGACATTCCGCTCTCTCCTATCTGCTAGAATGAAACGGCATTCCAGTAAAAACCTAATCACTTTCCTTTCTAATTTCCTCCATAAGACCGAGCTATGTACTAGAACAGCGTTTGCAAATATCAGCCCTGGCACATACACTGCCTTCCAAATGTCCCTTGTAACCACATGTTTATTGAATCCCCTGAAATTTTTGCACTGCCCTGTCGATAAATGTTAACACTCCGCTCTCTCCTATCTGCTAGAATGAAACGGCATGCCAGTGAAAACCTAATCACTTTCCATTCTAATTTCCTCCATAAGACCGAACTATGTACAAAAACAGAGTTTGCAGATATCAGCCCTGGCACATACACTGCCTTCCAAATGTCCCTTGTAACCACATATTTATTGAATCTCCACATGTTTTTGCACCATACCGAATTCCTTTCTCTGTCTGCTTTCTTTATTTTCAACACTTGTTCCTTCCCGCTATAGTCATACCTAAATATTTATATTGATCTAGATACCTAACTCGCTACCCTGTAGCATCTACTTCGGCTCAGATAGTACTTCTAAAAATAATTAAATATCGCTCTTCTATTCGTTAAATACCATTAACGAACTCTAAATCATCTGCCTTCTCACATGCACCAAGCATTCCCTAAACTTTCCCTACATTCGTTCTCAAAGTAAAATTCTCTGCAGGCAACAAAAGAGGAATTTTAATGAATCTGTCCTTCTCCCTAACCCGGTGTGATTAATTTTTCCTGCGATATATATATATATATATATATATATATATATATATATATGATAAAAGCATCCTGTTCTACCCCTTTAGCACTACCATATTCACGCAACTCTCCCGCCTTTCGTTTAATCATTACTGTGTTTTCCCTATAAATATGTTTTTTTAAGATATCCTCTAAGAAGGCTATCCAACGTGCGTCGAATCCTTATTCCGCCCTACACTTATACAAGAAATCTCTATAATATACCGTAGGTTTTTTAGATTAAAAAGACTTGGTTCAATAAAAAATATATATATCCCTTCCTGAATCCGCATTGGCATCCTCCAATTTTGCCATTCGCTTATGACCAATTTTGTACCTAACATTACTTAAACATTTGCCTGAAAATACGATCAATCATACATAGATACCATATAGCAATACTTAGCACTATTTAGCTATCGGACTATTTTATGGAAAAATATATATATATATAAAGTGAGCGTATGGTGCTACATGGTTAGGCGCTTTAGGAGCACAATACATCCGTACACTTAACCGTGCAGTCGAAAGACGGCCTTGCTTGAGTGCACCACATTTTTTGGAAAGGGGTATAAAGGGTCCTTCTCATTCGACTACTGGTTCTCTTAAGCAACCCTGGAAAGAATGGTTTTCTATTGATTTTCGTTTGGATACCATTTGAAAATTGTTAAAAATTAGCCTATAGCAGTTACATCTCGATACTTCTTTTACAAGGGCCAGGGACCAAAATGCATAACGCGCACTCTTTGGTCTGGTTTGGGACTCTTAAACTCACTAAACCCTTGTGATCCCGATCTCGATACTTATGATGTAATATGTTTCATCACCTATGTGCGTCTGAGTGACAAGAGGAATAACGGGGAAAATTCCGTACACTTCTGCAAGTGTAGGTCGGTAAGACAGGGGCTCCAACCCATTAAAAGACAGTCATATTTCCGTCTTCCCCCGACCGTAATTGGACTGCCTGTGCAATTACTTCAAACAATCGATGCTAAACCTTATTAGTAGCTAACATCTTCCGGAACCCAGGGAGAGGCCAGTCGTGCAACGAATGTTAGCCATGTAGCCTTTCTCGCGCTGGACATCTCAGCATTGTGTGTTCTGGGACAGCTTCGGGTACATCGTCATGGTAGACGCACTTGGGGCTGGAAGCTTTCCGGGTCCTGAATATGTGGAGGTGGAAAATACCGTGACCCATCAGGATCTGGTTGGTGTGCCCCTGAAATTGACGCTTTTTCCGGCAGAGACACTTCAAAGCATGGCACATTTCTTGCGGTGGGACTTCTGGAGCTTGCTCCTCTTCAGCCCCTGAGACTCCCAGATAGTAATGTAGAGCCGCCTCGGGGACAGATTTCTGTCGACGGGTGAGGAGGCGTCGCGTCTGGATGCGGTCCTGGAATCCCCTGAAGTTGTTCGAAGAGGTCTATTCCCCTGTGTTGATTCGAAGAGGTCTATAACCACCCCCGAAGCTCGAGATTGCCACGTTGAATTGGGTTAAATAGAAGTCAGTAATTATTTGTCATGTCCGGTTAAAATTCGGTTGGTCCGGCATATATTGTTATGTCGACGTAGAAAAAGCGAAGGACTCACCCATGTATTCACAGGATGCGATTCCTCCTTCTCTAGTAGCGGCGGGGCCGCATATAGTGATACTGTTAGAGTCTCCGGCTATGACTAAAAAAGAAATCCCACTTTAACTAATGGAGGAAGGTAAGCTGTCTAAAATCTTGTTTTGGTTGTCAAGTGGAATGTTGATCAAGGCAAAACCGTGACCAACTTCCCAAAGGCGCCAGCAGCAGTGAAGTACGATACAGGTGCCTATTTACTGTTCGATCCAGATGTAGGGCTTGCTGAGTAGTTACATGCCTATTCCAAGGCTGTTGCTGGTTTTCTAAGGCAAGGCTGTCCTTGAGGGGTAACATTTGTCATTTTTTGCGTCGTTTCTTGGACACCATGGTAAGCCCATTAGGTCCCACAGCAGTACCAGACTGGTCTTTGGAAGTGGATAGCACAGAGATAGGGGAAAAAGCTGACCTAGTGACGAGAGGAGCGGGCGATGGCCCGGTGTCAGGGCGGGGACCGCAACGGCAAAGTTTTTCTAAATGAGCTTTTAATTTCGGGGAAGCATAGCCAAGTTGTTGCACGTGTGTTGATCTGAGCACTTTTTTGGAAAGCCTGACGGAGGTCACCCTTGATGTCTTAGAGGGTAGTGTGCTTCATAAGATCGCTTATAATTACTTGCATAGAATAGGAATTGTCGACGCTGGCATCCGCCTTTTTGTCGAACTACAAGGTATAAATTGGGTCCTAGGTTTTTGATGTGTGTCCGCGTAGGTTTTTTAAAGAAAGGTTGTGGCAAATGTGTTCTTCTTTTTAAGTTACTTCCCTCTTCGGCGAGAGAAACAACCCCTATTATTTTCCAGGCTACGCCGCCAATTGTCTAAAATTGAGAAACAATGTTTGTTGGCGTGCCATTGTCGGAAAAATGGTCTTTTTTGGTTATTAAAATCCGTAGGAGGCGCCCGTCTAGAATGCTAGCTTTGAGAGCTTTCACTCCCGTGTAGAAAGCTGACGGCCATTTCAGCAGAATAGGCTGTCGAAGGCTGTTTTGGGTGTTTGAGTGGTCACCTCGGCAGATTAAAAGTCTTGCCCTCGTTGTTCTCGGCTGTTTAAAAGGGGATCAACGGAACATGATTAACACAGGTTTAGCTACTAGGTTCCCGCCAGTAACTCTAACCATGCATGTGCCGCAGGCCCAACCCGTGCCCGGCAGATTAAGCCCAATTAAGGCTAAAAGAACGCCGTATCTCTGTCGGCTAGGCTGAGGTCCAATCTGACCCTATATAATCAGTATATAAGTGATTGTTACAACTTTATCAGAGAGGAGAGTACACAGGCGCATTCGGCAGTACTGGCGGTGATATTAGGTAGAAGATACGGGCGGGGGGAGCAAACATACAGTCGAATGATGGGTCCAGAGCGTACATCCCGCACAGCGTAGACACGTCCGTTCTGTTCAATAACCAACGGTAAGTTAATATTTTGGTTCTGGGTAGCCAACGCATCACCGTAGTAAGGTAGGGCTCCCATTACTGCACTTTTTGAGAGAGTTATTGTAAATTCACTTGTTCGCGTGGTTCTCCTCCGTTTGCTCAATGACTAGCTTTGTTTGCCACTATAATTGGATGCTTCGATACTTTTAACGCATGTACGGTGTCCTTGCCTCTAGCGGGTACCTGCCCGGTCGACTTTATATTACGAAAGAAAAATGAAAACAGCTTTGGGTCTGCCGCGTAAGGGGAAGCAACAGTTGAGTTGGATGTTAACTTAAAAACACCGTCGTGAGCCGCTGAGTTGAATGTCAACTTACAAACATCGAAGCTCACAATTTATTTACTTTATGGCAATGCTAGTTCAATTGCGGGCTCGTTGGTTCGAACGCATGATGATCGTGCAATTTTACTGGAGGGTTCGGAGATCGAACGTAAGCTCGCGTAAGCTTAATGAGTAAGGCTGAGAGAGTTCTACTTCATGGTAGAAAAAGTGCAGATAAAATTTATGTCTTCAACAGTTTATCAATGAATTGGTTTGTCGTTCATGTGACCTCGCCATTCTTTAATTGTAACTGAGAGGTAACTATCAAACGGTTCGTTTTGCTACATCTATTTATTTATTTTTTGCAATGATTTTGTTGTTGTTGTTCGCTTGTCATTTTGGCCGGTCAGTATCGGGCCGATCATTGCAAGGAATATTGCCGTACCCAGCAGGTCTGATTTACAACAGTTCTTTACAAGGATACAAAGATCAAGGAGTTACCACCTGGTAGCCATTACATTGGAGACACTCAGCACAGCTACGGCGAAAATTCTGAAGGATATTGGAAAAGTTTAGAAGACGTTCTGGGGATCGATGCGTCATGTTTTTGAGAAAGACGATTTCTTTGTCCGTCTGAAAGGGGGGCGTGGCTTCTATCATAGGCGCCATAAATTAATAATAATAATATACTGTGCATGCAGAAAATAGGAAAAATACGGAAGTACCAGGAACTAAGGACGGGCTACATTGTAGTGCTAATATCTATAAAAAAACGTCCGGAAAGCAAGGCAACTAAGAGATCCAGGATTACAGATCTCACAAGCAGTCGGCGCGAAGGCGAGTTTTTATGGCAACTTAAGTCGCTTGCAGTGTGCCGAGGAAACGCGGCTTTTATTATTATCGGTTCTATGGAGTAAACATTAGGAGATAGGAGGACACAAAAAGTACGCGTTCACACCTCACAAATGTAGCTTTTAAACAATCATGTTATTCATGAAAATAATAGTAATAAATACTTATTTGGCATAATCAAATTAACTACAATAACGATACAATTAAACGTTAGCTATGCTACGAGTTATAATCTAGGGCAAACGCACGCCTCGACAGGTGTGTAGTCCTGTCGGTGACCTGAGTATCGTCTAATATATTTCATTAGGATAACAGCTGTTCTTGTTATTGTGCTTAGACTTTTATTTGCAGATTTAAGTTAGTAATTATAAAAAAAAAACATATTGTCAGGTTTCGCCAAAGATTCAC
Source organism: Dermanyssus gallinae (assembly GCA_003439945.1). Classification (NCBI taxonomy): domain Eukaryota; kingdom Metazoa; phylum Arthropoda; class Arachnida; order Mesostigmata; family Dermanyssidae; genus Dermanyssus; species Dermanyssus gallinae. The sequence goes on from QVRM01000717.1 coordinate 16,073, forward strand.
AGGGTAAGTAAAGTAAAAATTATGGGACGCCATTGGCCATACCATGTTGAATACGCCGGTTCTCGTCCGACCACCAAAGCTAAGCAACGTTGGGTCCAATTAGTACCTGGAAGATACCGCCTGGGAACACCGGGTGTCGATGGCATCTCTTTCTTTTTATTAGTTTTAATCCACAGAGGAGATGTACCACAGTTTCAGGACATTTACAATTTAATTTTGAATAATAATAATAATAATAATAATAATAATAATAATAATAATAATTATTATTATTATTATTATTATTATTATTATTATTATTATTATTATTTTATATATTTTATTATATATATTATAGAGATTGGAAAGCGTATAGAAGATATTACGGGTGATCGACGCGAGGCCATGTTTTTGAGACAGATGATGTCTTTGGCCGTGTGTAGGGGGAACGTGGCTTCTATCATAGGCGCCATGAATTGAGGAAATCAGCAGAGCATCATGAACCTGGCTTAAACGTTCATACCTCACAATTGTAAAACCAAAAAATAATAATAATAATAATAATAATAATAATAATTATTATTATTATTATTATTATTATTATTATTATTATTATTATTATTATTATTATTATTATTTATTATTGTTTATTGCTGATCATACAATTGTGAGGTCTGAACATGTATTAATATATAATTAAATATCTCGGTAGCAGTCTCTTCCTCTCAAAACATTGACCCGATTATACAGGCAGCGTTACCTCTGCATACCGCCAGCGAGAGCAACTGCCGCAGAAACTCGCTCTCTCGTCGGTCGCCTGTGTTCTCCTGTATCCGCTTGCCAAGCTCTTTAATGAATCTCCTTGTGCCTTTACTAGCGGGACCTAGTGTTTCCATAGCGATAGGCACGACGTGGTATCTGGGCTCTTATTATTATTATTATTATTATTATTATTATTATTATTATTATTATTATTATTATTATTATTATTATTATTATTATTATTATTATTATTATTATTATTAAAAGTAATGTAGCAGAAATAAAATCACGAACACTTTAAAGTCTCGCTGATTCGGCCATACCTAGCACAACCGCCAAGAGGTTTTCACCAACGACAAGGTATACTTTCACGAAGTATATCTGTGGCTGACATTGCATAGCGTTGAGCTTAGATGTTTCGATCTGCTTACTGGTAAATCATTTGAAGCTTCTGGCGCGGCGAAGATTTGTGAGCATACTACCAACACAAGATGGCTTCGATTAAATCCAATCAAACAATACGTAAAGGCTCACTAGTCATACAATAGAGTAGTTCTGCGTACTGGTTAGATGCTGATGGGAGCATTACTCCCGAGAAGTCTGAGCGTAGTACATCTGACTTCATTCATCTCTAATGTGCACACCCATCAAGCTTTTATATATAAATATTTATTATTTTTAATAGGAAGCCTGACAAAGTCTCCTCAAATACTTGTGTAATTTACCGAAATTGGCAAATTTTAATAATAACTGCCCAATGGTTTGCCTAGTCAAAGCTTAGCGGCCATAATGCTTACTAAAATACGAAGAAAATGTTTAGTGTGCATGCAATTACCCACCTACTCAAGTCTAAACGGCCATCAACAAAATACTACCTCATTTCGGGTTATCGTTAGTTATTTTTATCCTGATATCTTTTTCGCAGCCCTTTAAGTCAATTGAAGTTCAATTGAAGTGAGCACGCTGACTATTCTCTCGTGTGTTGAAACGTTGGGGCAGCAGTAGCAGGAAAAAAAACGTTCAGTGTAAGCCACGTTGATCCAGGTAAAACCGTACCAGATGCCGTGCCCAGAGACCTAGGCTCACCTTACAAGTCTCACACAAGTCGCCGCTAGGTACCGGCGATGCTACACCTTGATCTTAGCCGACGAAAGGCCGAGAAGCGATGTCAAGCCAGGTGGCGTGGTGCATACGCGACCAGTGGGTTCGATCCCCACCGTTGCACATTTATATTTATAGGGTCCGTCTTACGAAGCAAAGGGAAAGCGAACCCGTGGACGTTAAATGTTGGCTGAGGGTCAGCCCGAAAATGTTAAGGTTCCGGGGGTGCATGTGCCTCAAACATTCCCGCAACTTCCTACACCAAAAAAAAAGACCAGAACAAGTGACGCGATCGCAGTGCTTACTATTGTAGATACCCGCGCGATCACGACCGGCAGAATCCAAGACCACCACGCCCTTCTCTCAACTTTTGGCTGTCGTCACGTCTGCGGATGAAGTACAATAATAACCACATCCAAAGTACGACCTCAACTCCAATGAACTATGGCGTTTGAGCAAATGGCTACACCTACGATAACTTTAGTCGTGTTTTACAAATGCGCAACGTTCAGACCGTCCAGCAGCGATTGTGTTACCAGGACTTTCTTCTATGGTATGTGTCATGAGCGTCCAAATTCTACACTATTTTGACTTTGGTGCACATATTGCACGTCTTCATAAAAAATCTGCATTCCAGAGAGAAGCTCGGCAATCGATTGAATAAACTGAAAGGGCCGTTTTGCGATACAATACATTCTTTATTCATTAGAAAGTGTCTGATTACGTATAAAATATCGGCGTTTATCGACCAAGAAAACATGTGCTTAGTATTACTTGGCACGTTTGCGGTAGTTCTTCTTGTTCAGAATTCGGAGCATCTCTGTCGGCATGTGGTACGGCCTCTCCAGGGAGCCATCGTTCAACCTCGTGTCTTCAACTAGAATGTAACAAGCACAATCAATTTTATACCGTTTTACTATTGGTAAGTCAATATTCAAGCAATGCTATATATATACAGGTAGTTCAACACGTTCTCAAAATGAAAACCAAGAATTTTTCAAATTTTGTTTTTAATTTTTTCTTATTCGATATACTCCCCGAGAAGCTCAATACACTTTTCCCACCGAGATTTCAGAGCACTTATACCTCTTGAGTAAAATCAGTTGCCGTCTTTGGGCGTCCTGAACGTAGTTCATCTTCGGTGCTCCTGCGACCTCTTTTTAACTCATTAATCCAGTCACCGTACATCTCGTCTAACTCAGTTTTCACTTGGGTCGCATTCCAATCTTTGAAATAAAAATGCTTGATAACCACTCGAAACTCCTTCTTCTCCATTTTTCAAAATCACGCCGATACGTTGAACGGGAAAAGCGATCAAACGAAATCGCAACGGTCAATCACCATAAGATTTTGACTGCTAGCAGTCGAAAAAGCCGTTTCCAATAGCGGTGAAAGCGCGCCAAAATTCGAATTCTGAAAATCTCATTTTAAGAACCTGTTGAACTAGCTGTATATGTATATATATATATATATATATATATATATATAGGATGTTCATACCCAGTTTTTTGGCCAGACTTGAGGGGGAATATGACGCTTACAAATGAAAGCACAATTACTTAGTTTTGGTATACCGATGTGGCTGCGGCAGAGCATCATTTCACAAACTGAGCATTTGTGAGATAATGGTTCTCATTTTTTTTCTCCGGATTATAACAGCATATTTTTTATTAAATGACTTTTTATGTTAGCACTTTCGATTGAACAATTGTCTCCGCGTTAACGTGTGGTTACGGGTTCTCTAACCCATGGTTGTCATTAAAAATACGCGTTCTGTAAGGATAATTTTTTGTTGGTATCTCAAATCGATGGCGATTCGGCTTGTGGCTGCGAAGTAATTTTGAGGTACTTACGGAAGCAAAGGTACAGGGTCTCTAGGGCGTTGGTATAGACGGCGAAGAAAGACGACGTCACAAATATCGAGCCCACAGCGACCACCTTGAAGCACGTTCGGTTACAGTGAAAGGTTTTGTGATATATATATATATATATATATTATATTAACAATCTTTATTTACTTACTCACTGGCCGGACATTATACGGATAGTCGTAGCGTTGCAATTGAGTAAAACTCAAGCCTAGTTCATATACGTGCTCATGGACGATTAGGTGCTTTCTGTGCCCCAGTCTCGTCAACAGACCACACATAGTTATCGTCGGCAAACCCTAGACGAGTACATATGCAGAAAAAGTAATTTCCTAAATACACAGGCCAGCAGCAGACTGGCTACTAGTGTTCTACGAAGTAATTTGACGTCTGCGTTTATCAAATTAACTCTCTGTATGGTATGGTTAGACCTTATTTTTTGTCTCGAAAAGTTTAAGAGAGTTCGCAACTGTAGCGAGTCAGCATACTCACCCCAACCGGAATGAATGTATACGATACAGTGGGCACTTGTAGAAAGTTCCGGGCCCAGTGGTTTGTGAAAATAAAGTAGGTGAGCCCTGAGACGGCCACAACGGTGACGATTTTCGAAAACGTCACGACAAGGTCGGTCACCTGTTTAAAATTGACGGACGCACAGATATATATATATATATATATATATGCATAGTGTTCCTAAATGAAGTCCCCATCATTTTAGGGGCAATAGAACTTATTAAAACGTAATATTTTTAATGGAATGGGGGGCAATAGGGAAAATGAAGTGTTTAGGAGTGAGAGTAAGCTTGTTAACACCTGTTATACTGATGTAGTCGAGCTGCACTTCACAGCGCATTTGCGGGTGGATGAACAAGGGCCACACACATTAGAGTCTATGACATGTCTAACTTTCACTGAAAACTTTCTATCCACGTACCGCCTCCTCTGTTCTAAGACGCGATTCGATCTAGGAGTCCGACATCGCGGGTAAGGACAACGGCAAACCACGACACGAACCGCCATCGAGTTAGTACCTTTCCGTAGTCTTGAATAATAATAATAATAATTATTATTATTATTATTATTATTATTATTATTATTATTATTATTATTATTATTATTATTATTATTGATAGATGATACTACAACGCCAGAAAACTACCGCGGTATACGAACCAGCGTAGTGCACAGGGTTCTTACATCGCTTCTTGCCAATGGGCGCTTTTTGGAATGTTTCAAAGATTTACCAAAAACATTTTTCAGGTCGTTTGGATGAAAAAATACTTACATATGTACTAGAGACTCGAAAACAAGATGTGACTTGCGCAGCTTTTATTGATTTTAAAGCACCTTTTGATGCAGTCACGAGAAATCGGGACTTGATACAGTTAGCCCATTTTTACTTGTACTGTACGCGACTGGCCTTGAAAAGTGTCTTCGAAAAGTAAAAGCTCCCCACGTGTTTTACGCCGACGACTTCATTATTATGGGAAACTCAAGACAGTACCTACAATTTCAAATGAATGAGACTGCACGATAGTGTTGCGGAAATAAGCTGAACATCAACGTGCCCAAAAAAAAGTGATGCGTTTTAGCAGAGGAGCAGCATATGCTCAAGGTGACAATAACATTAACATAAATGAACATGCACTAGATTTGGTCAATAACTTCAGATACTTAGGAGTAACACTGACACCCGAACTGTGCATATAACTAGGCATATTGAAGAAGTGAGAGTAAACGAGAGCGGTTTCCTTAACCATGGCTGGTTGAAGGATCTCCGACACGTTGACCTTAGAACTATACTTAGTATATTTAAGCTCAAAATATTTTCCGTAATAAGAATAATACCGATACATCCGGCGCCCTTAACAAGGATATTATGTCGCCCTTGTAGCAATCAATACCTTTGTGACGACAGCCGTTCGGAGAATACTGGCGACCATAAGTTTGAAGGCGCGCGAAGCCGACTTGCAGAAGTTCTTTCCGTACATTGCCACCATGATGTAGGCTCGTTTATTCAAGAACATGATAATCGTCTCCAGCAGTCCGATGCAACAACAGCAGGATCTAGATTTAGTTCGGTCAAACGGCAGAGACCGGACGGGCGTATCCGAAAACAACAACAACAACAAAATATTTGTTTGAGGTTGCTGTATTGGGAATTGCTTTCTCGCTGTGCGTACTCCTTTCTACTTATTGAGCATACATAGAGTGAATTCTAAATAATCCAATTCTGCGAGTTTCTGTATGAAGCAGTTGTATTATTATTATTATTACTATTATATATTATTATTACTATTATTATTATTATCGTCGTACTAAAAGTCAAGCTTTTAAACATCAAGTCTTACGCGACAAGTCTCCACAAGCAGGACGAGTTACCCGTAATTCGGGCAATTTTTCTGCGAATATACTCCATGATGTGCTTGATCAGGACGCAGAAGGTCAGGATCAGGGAGCCAAACGCTAGCGTGCCGAGATGATAGCCAGCTGCGACGGCCACTGATGAAGCTACCGCAAAAAACGGCGTGCCCTGCTTGTTGAAACCGCACGTTTGTAAAGATGCACGGTGTTAGTGTACACATATTAATATATATATATATATATATATATATATATATATATATATATATATATATATATATATATATATATATATATATACATAAATATATCATAGCGCAGAAACGGGCGGATTGTAACAGAGCCAAAAGGGAGCTCAAAAAACGCCACAGGACCCGGTAGGCCGAGACTCTCGCCTTGGAAAATTATAGAAGACTCAGAGCGCTTTTAAAAAACGAAATAGCGGAAAGCAAAAAGCTCTACTGGCGACAAATGATTAAGGACACAAATGACAAGCCATGGGGAAAACCCTACAAAATGATTAGAGGGAGAGGCGTGCAGGCCCCAAAAGTCACACTGCCAGACACAGAGGTCGTACACATTTTAAACAATCTATTTCCACAGCATGGACATTTTAATAGGGAAGCATACGCACGAAGACGGACAACTTCAGAAGAAGAGGAGTTCCCGCCTATCACACGCGCAGAGGTATTGATAGCAGCGGAGAGGCTCAAGCCAGGGAGATCTCCAGGACCCGACGGCATTCCGCCTATAGCGGTAAAGATGCTCTTCAGGGAACACCCGGAGGTGGTAGCGGCAGTTTTTACCAAGGCGATGGCAAGTGGGGAAATGCCTAGAGACTGGAAAAGAGCGGAAGTGGTCTTGATTCCCAAAAGTAACGGAGGGTACAGACCCGTATGTCTCCTGAACACCCTAGCAAAAGGGTATGAGGCAATTTTAGAAGACAGACTTAAAACGTTTGCGGAACAGCATGGTCTCCTGTCGTCCAATCAATATGGATTTCGCAAGAAAAGATCAGTTCTTACAGCAATACAACGAATAACAGCCAAAGCTGACTTGCTTCACGGCGAACCTATATATAAACGAAAGCTCTTTTTGGCAGTCCTGCTCGACGTTTAACAGTCTGCCGTGGAAAGGAATTTTAGACACCCTAGTGAGAAAAACGGTCCCTTCATTTCTCGTAAGAGCCGTTTCAGGATACTTAGAGGACAGAAAAGTTTTTAACGGCACAGTGGAGATAGACATGACTGCAGGAGTTCCTCAAGGGTCAATCCTGGGACCCCTGCTCTGGAACATAACATATGACGACGTCCTGAGACAAGATCTCCCAGAGGGAGTAGAAATGATTGCTTATGCGGATGACTTAGCCATAATTTCTCAAGCAAAAACAGAGGAAGAACTAGAATTAAAGACAAACATGGCTCTCTGGTCCACAAAGAGATGGATGGATAGCGCTGGGCTACAACTTGCCCCGGAAAAGAGCGAGGCCATCGTTCTGACAGGCCGTAAGAGAGTAGACAGCATGAAACTGATGGTGGCGGGCCAGGAAATCAAGCAGGTAACAGAGGCCAAATATCTTGGCGTCCTACTAGACAAGGGTCTCAGGGAGACAAACACACACACAGAAAGTGTACGGGCAAGGCGGCTAAAGCGGCTAACGCGATAGGCAAGATTCTGCCAAACTTACACGGCCCGCGGGAGTGCCGGCGACGACTACTAATGTCGGTTACCAAATCTATTGCACTTTTCGCGGCGCCAGTCTGGCTGCAGAACACCTTGAAAACGAGAACGGCAAAAACAGCCCTAAGAAGAACGCAGAGAACAGCGGCGCTTAGGATCCTGCAGGCCTACCGCACGGTTAGCACGAACGCAGCCTTGGTACTGGCTGGCTCACCACCTTGGGACTTGGTAGTGAATGAAAGGAAAAGTATATGGGAAGGAGGGTCTGAATCTAACAAAGGAGCTGAAAGGGAAAAGACGATAAGATTGTGGCAAGAAGAATGGGATGCCATTCCCGCAGGCTCATCGGGTTATTCACTTCGCCTGCTCATCCCAGACATAAAGAAGTGGATTGACCGCCCGGCGGGAGAAATGAACTTTTTCCTCACGCAGTGTCTCACTGGCCACGGTGATTTTCAAAGTTCTCTATTTCGTATAGGCAAAGCTCCCTCGGTAACCTGCGTGCACTGTGAAGACGGCATCGACAATGACCCCGAGCACACTCTCTTAAAATGCAAGGGACTAGAGCAGGCAAGGACAACCGCCATAGCGCTGCTACGATTGAGATGGGCCAAAGAAGCAGGAAAACAAGGATTCGGGATACCAGACCCGCCGAAAAGTGACATGAGAACGTTTGTAGAGTACATATGCAGCACAGCATCGGCATGGAGGCTGGGCGAGGAAATGGCAACTGCGGTGATGAAAAAGAAAGCGGAGCTTGGCAGGCACAGAAGAGAACGGATAGCGCTTACGACATCAACAGATGACGTGGCTTGTAATCAAACGGGTTCGCAGGTGTTGGGACAAGCACGTCGGACTGGTGGGGGAACCCGTGAGTGACCTCGGCCAAATGATCCGTTAGGCGCTCGCCACTTCTCCTAATGGCCCATAGTACTGTTCTATGGATATCTGGGCCATTAGAGAGTGAAGCTTAAGGGGGGAGGTATGTTTAGTGGTTAGTGGTCTTGGCGGATTAACATCCAACCGCCAGGGTCGAGCCCCACACTGCTCTCGAGAGCGGAAATAATCCGTACTCGAAGCGTGCGTAAATGCATTCACCCTCCTCCACAAAAAAAAAAAAACATAAAGAACGCACGTGCGGCTATCAGCATGAGAAAAATATAGGCATTTTTTCAACTGTGTTAAAAGGGGAGCGACCCTAACCACTCTAGTTAACCTAAGCCATTGAACAGACTTATTATCGCGACTGCAATACTCATCAACATTATCGTCCACAACAAAAACATTGTCTACAAAACCATCGTTGTTTTCTATCATCGTCATCGAAATCGTCGTCGTCGTCGTAACCATTGTGAATGCGCGAGTTGATTTAATATTGACTGCGGCGGCTCGACGGAAACAATAGCTGCCGAGAGCACAGCAGGGTGAGACATCGAACTGCCGATTGGCTCTGCCGGGTTACAACCTCCTCTTTGTGTGTCCAGAAGTAGTTGGCGACCGCGTGCGCAACAACCATGTAGCTGAACGCGCTCACGAACAGTATGGCCCAGATGCCGCTGAACGCGTTGATCACAAACGTCGCCCAGTTATGCCGTACAAGTGCCACGACGGCGTCGCAGACGAAATGGCTGGTGTTCGCGCGCGTCCAGCTGTTAATGCCTCCGAAGTCAACGAGGCATCTCTCGTGCAAAGTGACTTCATCGAGCGACTTCGCCGAAATCACAGCCCTGTACAGAGAGAAAGAGCGCGATATATGATTAACGATATATGTATTTATTTATATATATATTTATATATATATTATAAATATATATTTTTTTTTTGGGTCTGCAAAAAGTTTTTCTCGGGAAAAAAAACGGAAAAACCGACGACTTTTTGGCCCTCAATTTTTTTTTTCGGAAACAAACTAGGAAAAACCGTAAAGACTTTTTGGTCTACAAAAACGTTTTTTCGGAAAAAAAAACGGGAAACGCCGGGAAAACCGAAACGACTTTCTGGTCTTCAAAAAAGTTTTTTCGGAAAAAAAACCGGGAAAACCGAAAAGACTTTTTGGTCTACAGAATTTTTTTTCGGGAAAAAAAAAAACTTTTTTGTAGACCTAATATATATATATATATATATATATCGTGCCCCTATCCAGTAGCCAACTAGAACTGATACAGCCAACCTTTAATTAGTGCGGTTTTGAAGCAAGTTTCGCCATATATACATACGAGTCACACACGTCGTTGAGCGTTTGGTAGCTTGGGGGGCTGGCTCTAGCAACGTTTCGCCATATCTAGATATAAGTCGTGCGTCAAGCGTTTCGTAGCTTGGGGGGGGGGGGAGGGTCGCTCTAACGACGGTATTGATTAGTGAACGTTGAACGTTTTCAAAATATAATCCTCATAAACGATATGGCATCCGCAGATACGTTCGGTTCACCTTTCTTCGCCGCTCGATTTCTATATGCAGAGTTCCTTTTCTACTTGTGGTCAAAGCTTGTTGCAGACCACTCACTCCGTATAAGAAGTCAAATTCTGGCCACTGTTGTGCAGGCGTTGGACGACGCTGCGTGTGAGGAATAAGTCTACATAGCTCTACGTGCACTTTCCGAGTTTCAGGTCACGGCTTTTTCACGAATTCGAGACCCGCAGATTGATCCATATCCTAATCGGTCACAAGGAACATTGCGTCGCATAAATGTACAAAACACAAGCTTGGCTACGAGCACTAGCCTATACTGTGCTATCAGGATAAGTAAATACCCATAATCGTTGTGGAAAACGACGTCTTTACCCGCGATCGGTACGTTAGAAGAAGGCGGTTCGGAGAACAACGTCCAGGGCAGGTTCTGAGACATGGAAGGAGAGATGGGCAACATATACCGAACTGTGTCGTGCATTGCACGACACGGTCAGAACAAAACGAAGAAGCAGCAGAGAAGGAAATCTATAAGAATAGACGATGAAAGATTGCTGAAAATGAGAGTAAAACAAAGACGTCTCCGATACGGAGAGGTGGCACATTCTCTGCAAGCGAAAACCAGCCGATGTCAAGCGATGCATAGAAGGCATACGCTTTCCGTGTGGACACATTCGCATATATTTGCTTGGCATGCATACCTAAATACACATGTTACCTTTTTATGTCAGGGGCGCTTAGAGCGGCAGCATATATATGGTACCTACGTATCCATATTATTAATGTATCCTCCAATACCCACTGGAGGTTGCCTTCCATTCGGACAACTTTATCTTTGTGATATCGACCTGGTCCTTTCTTACATTTGGTCCAAAAACTAGGGCCTCTGACAGGTATATATATATATATATATATATATATATATCTGCTTCCCCGCTGTACATTATTTTATAATATGTTCGATTGATTCATTCCCTCACCTACAAGTTCGACACTCTGTGCTTCCCCCCTCCCTATATTAAGCTCGTTGTACCCTTGTATCCAACATCTCTGCTTTGGCATATGCCAATAGCCCACTCGCTCTCGAATGATCGTATACCCAATCTGCTCCGCTCATTTCTCGATTTTCTTTTCCAAACCAAACTTGATATGAAACCTAACGCATCTTTCGATTTGCCTGTCCATTGCTGACTATTGTACCCAATTTCCCTAGCTGCGAACTCTATTCTGCAATCCCACTTTGTTGATTCTTAGTGCCGTCGTCACCATCTGTTTAACCCATCTATTACTTGTGACAGTTTAAATTCTAATACTAAGTTTTAGCTTACTCTGTACTTCAGTTTGTAGTCATTTTGTCATCCCCGCATTTCCCTCAAGAAAATCCTTGCCGCAATTAAAACGGCACAATACAACCAATTGCAAATCTTATCACTTTTCTTTTGGTATTGTTGCTAACTTTTTCCCAACCCCGCGCTGTGGACCATATATATATAGTGCAAAAAAAATTAGCAAGTCATGTTTTTTGGTGATAATTTCGGCTGTTTTTTGGTGATACATTTGGATGTTTATAAGAATTGAGGCATATGCTGAGCTCGGTCATACAGTAACTGCTATAGCAACTAGATTAGGACGGCATAAGAACACCATCAGCAGGTTCTTACACCCTGGTGTGAGTCAAAGGTGCAGATCTAACTGTGGGCGTAAGCCAGTTTTGACTATTCGAGATCGGCGTAGGATCATATAGTTGGCTACTCATGACCAAATGTCTTCTTCCAGGATCAGGACCACTTTGGCAGTGCCAGTGCACCGATCTACAGTGTACCGAGTGTTAAGATCTGACGTGCAATTCGCGAACATGAAGCTTATGACGCGACTGCAATCGAAGCACATTGTCGCACGGCGTGAATTTTCGCATAGATACCAAACTTGGGATAACGAGTGAAAAAACATCGTCTTCTCGGTTGAAAAAAATTTAATCTCGGTGGCCCTGACGGCTGTCAGTACTATTGGCATGACGTACGGAAGGAACTTAAATGGTTCTCGAAACGTGTGGCCGGTGGTGGTTCTGTGAAATATTGGGGCGCGTTTGGATATAATGGAAAGTCTGATCTAGTCCCGTTTGTGGGCCGAAACAATTCCGACAAGTACTAGCGTATCGTCGGTTCCCAGTTGTAAGCCCATTTCAGAAGAATTGGGGGACCTGGCACAGTTTTTCAACAAGACATCGCCACGTTTCATACCTCGGCTAGCACTATAGTCTTTTTTTCAAGAAAAAGGAGTGCCACTTTTTGACTGGCCGGCATTGAATCCAGAATTTCATCCCATCGCAAATCTTTGGGGACATTTGGTGAAGCAGATTTACGCAAACGGTCGACAATATGATAAATTGTCGGACTTCAAAAAGCTGTCCAGCAAGCATGGACTAATATTCCACTTTCGTACCTACAACACCTCATTAACACCATGAAATTCCGAGTTTACGCTTTGATTCAGAAGAAGGGACGAAAAACCCGTTTCTAGAATGGAATATGTAGTATCAGATAAGGCATACAGCCCTGCTCGAATACTTCGTAAGGCGTTATTGTTGCAAATATTTTTCAAATCTGTTTTTTCACACTTTTCTTTTTTGTATGAACCGATTGCGAGATTGCAACGAAATTAACACCATACTTGTGGTTCGTCGTGTACATCATGCCCTTATTTCAAGCCATTTAAATGAATCAAGAAATTATCACCAGGAAACATGAGTTGCAATTCTTTTGCAACGCACTTTATATATATATATATATATATATATATATATATATATATTATTTTAACGTCCTCCACAAAAAAAACGGATTACTTACCAGAATATCATCGCCATGGCGCCGAGGATGGAAACTTGAAGAGCGAATGGAAATATGGGAAAGATGGTGAGCGTCGGCAGCGCGGTCATGGACCTGAGCAAAGTGTTGAAAATGCAAACAAATTATATATATATATATATATATATATATATATATATATATATATATATATAATGCTTCACGGCGTTGCGTGTATATATAAAAGGGTGATATGTGTACACACACTTATCAAGCGAATAAATCAATCAATCATATATATATATATTTGCATAAATGTTGAAATCAGAAACGAATTTTATACATATGTTTATATTGATGTGTAAGAGTACAAAGGCTATAGCCAATGCTGTTTATGACTACAGCGTGTGTCAATACTTAGATATAATCGGCATATTGTTCAGGATGATGCGCGCTATTTGCGACACTCATTGATAGTTATTCACCTAACATAGGTATCTTAAGTGAAATAAGTTAAAATCCAAATGGCAGATAGCAGAATGCTTACTGATGTTTGGGTGTAAGATTCGAGTCGGTGTGAGATGGTGTAAGAAAATAGCGACGACGAGAATGGCGACGGCACAAAAAAAGTTAGGGCTAAAAGTTGGCCTGCGTATACTTATTTTGTACAACTTCAATGCTCTATTCCATACGTGTGTGGATGGTAGCAAAAACTCACATTTCGATCTGTACGACAAACAGGTTCAAATCTCGTGTAAAGGATCGAGTGTTCCGTATTACGTAATAGGCACTGCCCATCTGTCATGTGTAATACTGAGCCCCGAGAGTGCTATAACGCTTTCCTGCACCCCGGATGCCCACCGGGTGGGACTGCCTCCATAGCCGGTGAAATCTACAATGTTTTGCTGCGCGTTAATCGGCCTGCGGCCGTTAGCGTGATTTGGATGTCGCTGGTCCCTAGCCACCAGACATCAGACATCCGTCACGACGTCCTAACCTGCGTGCTTTTGAGCACGAATCAAGGGTGTGTACATTGAGAGGGAATATTGACTGCGTCAGAAGAAGCCCTTGAGACTGCAATAGTGAAGCGGCTAGCGGAGGAGATCACGATCTTGGTTCAACCAGGTCTTCTACCTAAAACTTTGGGAAGTGCTGGAGCTTCTGCAATACGTAAGGGCTCTACATCCAGAGATCCAGATCATTGCTAAGCGTGGGGTGGTTTCTGAACAACATAGAACATGCTACGAGAAGCTGCTCATGGATAGGAAACGCCGGTATGAAAAACCATGACGAAGCAGCAAGTTGTCAGCACCTGACTGCTCTGCTGCTGGATGAGCATGCTCCAATTCCTTATCTGATGGCCAAACAGCCGTTCCTTAGGACAGCACCTCAGGAACTCACTCTTCGGGGACGAAAAGGCTTTTGCCCATAAAGAAGAGTAGTGCTGCAAATCGGATCTGCGGATCTACGAGCTTTGGCTAGACCCGGCAGATGCACCGAGAAGATGATCTGTGTTATCTATCCATACAGTAACTTAGACGAGGTCGCAAACTCCAAGCCTGAGACAATGCTTGCGAGACCCACGCTTTTTTTCAAGAGAAAACCGATATGGGTGTCAATCAATATCGGGGTATAGTGCCGAAATACGCTCTCAAAAAATCTTCGCCAAGATGGTCTCAGAGATGGCCGAAGTACACAGAACTCGACAGTGTAACGGCGTTCAACAAAGCCTCCCGCTACCAACTGGTTGATGCTTCTTGACAAGCTGGAGTGGGCATTTTTTTTCTTAGAGTGTTTTCAGTATTTTTTTTTCGCTTAGAACTACTTTCGGGTTTCAGACTTGCCTTCAGACTGCTGAGCAAAACGTGGGGACCCACCGGGAAAGCCGCTCAGCTATTTTGCGTTTGCTCTACTTATCGCTGGCTTAGTCCACCATGCGCCGAATGATTTTAGAAACGCCGTTGTCATAATGTATGCGGATAATGTCGTGGTTGCTACCCGTGATCTCGGGGCCATCCGACGTTATGTCAGCAATACTGCCTAAACGGTAAGGGACTTCAAGTAAGTTCACAGGAGACGATAGAAGGCGATCAGTTTCTGCCGAGGAGGTCAATTGTCTGCGGCAGATAAAACTATCTGAATCGGTCAACCGCTGGAGTTTGTAAAATCGTGCATTTAGGTCTCAGGGTCCACTAAATGGACATGGCACAGCGCGGACATTGTGCCGGGCAGCAATTGCGTCCGTCTACATGGAGCTTGAAAGCTGTGCCTTAAGATCTGACTTGCAATACGCACGTTTAGCACGGAGCCAATATGCGTACCTGCTAGTAGCAGGCGGTGGAACTACCGTGGAAACAACTAGAAGGCTGAAGTCACCCGCCACTGAGCCTTTTTGCCAGGATAAAGTGGCGGAAGCTTGAGAAGAGGCAGAATTTGGCAAGGTAAAGTGGCAGAATTGTACCGCATAAAGGAGGTCGCTTATGCAAATGTGCACCTCACTAAGAACCCATGGGACGGAATAGCACTAGTCGCCACGTGCACACTAAGTACCTTGAACATGGCTGCCACCACCGGGTATATTCATCACCTCGTGGATTTCATCACGTGGGGTACGAATGCCGGTGCCGGTTCTGCTCGCAGGAATGTTGTAAGCAACATACGACGAACAACGACGAACCGCCAGATGCAACGGCAAAGGACCTCAAGGTTATTGCATTGAATATATATATATATATATATATATATATATATATATAATTTTTTTCATTTAATTCAGACATGGTTTATTCACGGAACTGCATACATTTACATGCCTAAATTATCGTTATCAAACATGTTACAATGGTTTAGGAATGAAAAAGAAGAAGCAGATAGTAAAACAGAAGCAAATACCTATATATATATATATATATATATATATATATATATATATATATATATATAGGGTGTACGGATTTGACTGTCTGAAATTCTGGGGTATGGTCAAGCTCGGTGAGAAAATAGTTTCTGCTAATGGAAAGAGGGAGCGGAAATAGTTCGTATAGGAGTGAAATTATTTTTAACGCATTTTTCTGAGTTGTTTTTTAAGATATGGCTGTCCACACATACGTTTACAAAATGCACGCTTGTGAAAGAACGCATGCCTCAATAATTGAAAAACCGAGTATATGGGCGCATTCGGGAGAAACCCTCCTAGCCCCAGCTCTAGTTAAGCCCGAGTGCAATTCAGACAATGTAGAATTTTCTCCCGAATGCACCGATAAGTTCAATTAAGGTTTTTCAATTAACAACACGTTCTCTCGCATTCGTGCATTTTGTAAACGTATGTCGGGACAGCCACCCCTTAAATCACAAATCAGATAAATCATCAACAAATCATCTCACTCTTATACGAAGCATTTCCGCTCCCCATTCACATTGGCAAAATAATTTTCTCACTGAGCTTGACCATACACCAGAGTTTCAGGAAATCAAATCCGGACACCTTGTATATATATATATATATATGTATATTGGTATATGATCAAACCAATACCTGCATGCCTGTTTGATGAGTGCAATCGCAATCTGGATCCTCTTACGTAAATAGATGAGCACCAGGAACAAAACTATGAAGACGATGCCCGCACTTACGGCCAATGCCGCCCAGGCCTCCCATCGACTCTGAAGAAACGAGGTCGAAAACATTCAACGTAGACAACACGCGACAAAGAACAATGCGATAGTAGCAACATAAGTATTTCGAAGTTGTTGTTTTTTTAGCAGTGCATGTTTGCGTCGAATAACGGCTGCAGAAGAAAGCAACAGAAGATGAAGTAAACTCGGAAAGTATCCTTTATGCCTGCTGCGTGCAGGCAGCCAACACAACCAAATGTCGCTATTAGGCGAATATTATCAATAAGGCAAGCAATCGGCCTTTACTGACGTGCCCAATAAGTTACCCGTTCTTCATGTCACCTATGAAATATAAAAAAGAAAAAAAAGAAAATGACTAAATTTCGGTCAATTGTAAGATTTTGCCGAGAGTAGATATTGCAAGAATAGCCTTGCCAAGTAGTGTAGCTGAGGTGCACCCCCAGATGACGTTCAGGGAGAACTCCACTCGCAGTTACTACGAACTAGTAAAGTTTTCGGGCTGACCCTCAGCCAAGATTTAACGTCCACGGAACTGTTTTTCACATTGCTTCATAGACGGACTACCCCCATAAATACAAATGTGCAGCGGTGGGGCTCGAACCCGCGCACCTATAGTGTCTCCTCCGGTTGCGAGGCGGAGACTTAATCCACCAAGCCACCGGGCTCGACAGTTACTACGAACTAATTGGGGATTTATTACTAACGCACGTGGTTCTACCGACCACACGGTCTGGCATTAAGTTGCAGCGGTAACTGCATCCCGTCCGAGCGGGGGCCGCACTCGGCCTCGCTGGTTCTCGCTTGACGCCGCGCCGGCCTGAAATTGTGTGTCCCTTCCCTCCTGTTGGTTCGTACTGTAGCGGCCGCCGCTGCGTGGTACCGACGACGCCTACTTTTTGTGGGCATTCATTAACACCAACTCGTGGCGCAAGTTCAATGCTCTCTCAATGCTGTCACCACCACACATGCATATGCATGTTCTCTTTATACTTCTTACAATTCTCGGCCATTCTGGACACTCGATGCTGCCCGTTACCGAGCTCCAATGAACAACAAAAAACAGAGCGCAATCATGGCTGAGACTAAATGAGTCAGTAGTCATTGGTGCGAGCCAGGCAGAGGGCGTGTGTTGCTTCAGCGAGAGAATGGCGAACTCGTAACGGTCGCCGCCCAGTCATGGGGGTGGTGGTGGAGACTACAACTGGCGCAGCCGACAGGATCCGGAAGAATGAAAAGGCAGCGCAACAATGCCACAGGTCTGCCACCCCCCCCCCCATTTCCGGTTCTGCCATCCATGGACCGGTCAACAACACCGTGGAGAGAATGGCACCAGACACGGAGCCGGAGGAAGTCGGCGAGGCGCCTACGCCAGGATGGTGACGATTCTACCGGAGATGTTCAAGGAACACAAGGGAGCAGTCGTTGCTGACGACGAATTCGGCAGCCGTTGCCGATGACGACAACGGTGAGTACCTAGCGGCACTGCGGTGACTGGCTGACGGCCTCGTTACACGTGAAGAAATGCGTCACGGAGGCCAGGATGGATTTCAGGACGACACGAGTTGGTGAACGAGACCCGGCGGAACGAAGCGGACCTAGGCTGGCGGAAGGGCGAAGGGAACACGGAGCGGAAGGATGCCAGGCGTGCGGAAGGATAAGGCACGAGTACGGGGGGGCCAAAATGCGTCCGATGAAACGAGTAAGATAGCGAAAGTATGGCAAGTTTGGCCATTTCGGCGGAAAGTGAAGGAGAGGCAACGGTGGGACGTCGTTGGACCAACGGCAAATGCCCGGAGGCGGCGGAGGATGCACGTGAGGATGAGCGAGCGCGAGTGGACGGACCGAAGGAGTACGCAGACCGAAGAATAACGGCAGTCGGAACCAGTTCGTGCGGTCGTGCCCGGCGACTGGGTCAGTATACGGAGGCCAGCCGCCGCCGGGTGCGCCACATGATGACACATGAAGACGACAGCGCACCGCTCTGAAGGACGTCCACGGCGGGTTAGACGCGCACCAAGCCATTTACGGGAGTTCGTGACTAAATACGGAATAGAATTCAAAACAAGCCTGTGAAGGGGGGAGATTGTAGGATAGCAGTGTCCGTTAAGCAGCGCGGACATAGACAGCGTCGGCTAGCGGCAATGCCGAAACAAGCTAAATACATGGCGCGAACTGGAAGATGCCGCCACTACTAGAGAAGACGCGGGAAGTCACTAAATGCGCGGGCAGTCTGCGAGTATATAAGCAGGCATGAGAATAAATGAGTCAGTAGTCATTGATGCGAGCCAGGCAGAGGACGTGTGTTGCTTGAGCGAGAGAATGGCGAAC
>QVRM01000717.1:40000-67291 GCA_003439945.1 Dermanyssus gallinae
CCTGGTCAACGCTGATCAACCGATCGAACGCCGTCGAGCCGTTTTAAGTTAGTTGGAATGATGACACGATGCCACTCCAACTCAGCAGAGGCGGTTCGAGATCTAAGATCGGCCGATAAAATACCGAGTTTCGGTCTGCAAGTTGTGCGTTGGGACGACATTCAAAGTGCATTAGTAAGCATGCAACGTCAAAAACAGCGTTTCAGTATTCTGTTTTCTCTCTCTCTCTCTGTAGTATAAATATAAATTTACATAGAATCCGTAAGGTTATAATAGGGGATATATAGGGAGTAAGTCTTCCTCACCTCATCTGCTCGACGTCGCTTTCGTCAACCTTGAAGCCGACGAAGTCTTCATCGAAGGGCTGTGGTATACAAAACGAGACAACTAAAACGAAAGCCAATATTAGTCGGTGTAAAATACTCAATATTCAGTTCTTCGGTGTCTGCAGCGTTTGCAGTCGGATGGCACCTCGTAACGAACAAAAAACCAAGTCTTGCCAATTGTTCGTGTGTACGCGCATCTCCTTTTGCTGGCATCACGGTGGATGCTTCCGTTTCGCATCAAACAGCAATTTGTTGACTTTATCCATTCTCTAAATGCGACATTCATTGCAGAATCGTAAGGTACATGTACTTGTTTGGCGATTATAGGAGCGATGTGCAAGTTGGCAATGCTTTGCGTCTATGTGTGATGGCCATTCCGCTGATTATAACGAGGTGTCGAACTAATTTGCCGGAAAACCACTGTCTTACCGCGAAAAGTGGCCATCGATTGTTTGTAGACCATCAAGGCAACTACCACTGAGCCAATGTTAAAGTTTTTTTCTAAAACAAAACAAGCTTAGGCCTACAGGATAAAGTGAAACATGGTACTATTGGTAAAGCAATCCATATGCACGTTAGAGTGCGACATCGCAGACTAGCTAAGCGAAAGGAAAGTACGCGTCCGATATGCCCGTTGCAATTCTGCCCGAACATATTAGTGCAACGGTTACCGGTCATGGGGGAGTAGTCTTTATCTTACAAAACGACAAAACGAGAGACGCCTCAAATCTGATCACGTAAAAGGACTCGTATATCTTCAACCGTATATAAGCTAGTTGCGTTGCTGAGGTCATCAACACAGACCACTCATACCTGCAGATAAAGCTCCGTTTAGGTAGATAGGAGTTGCATTGCACCATTTAACTCTTGTACCACGTATTGACTTATTATGGTTAGTAATTTGCGTAGTAATTTACTGTAGTTAATGCTATTAAAGTGACTATGTTAGACAAATATATATATATATATATATATATATATATATATATATATATATATATATGACTACTGAAAGTTTACGAAGATGATCCAGCGTTGTGTCTCTTCCAAATGAGTAAATGCATGTGGATTGGTGTGACAAAATGAGATTGGTGGTCAAGGATACTATTGCGATTCGAAAGCATGGCACACCGGCGCTGTTGCCAAGGTCGCTAAAGTTTGCAAAGGTGGATTTTGTCGATCATTTTGTCGTTCGTTGTTGATTTTTGCATTTCTTATGTATCACTGTAAATCATTTAAAATAGTCAGGAACGATCAACAGTGATCTTTTCAAAAGCCAACTTTAAATACTATGTCGGGATCATCAATTTCCTAGTTTTCAAAAAAAAAATGGGGTGCTAAGATCCTATCCGAAGCATATGATCACAACATAGGTTTAGACTGGATGGCTCACTAGTAGATTGATTTTTCGAACATAAACATTTGGGTCGGTCTGGGTGGTTTACGGGGAGGTGCTTTGCGTTGCGATCTCTTTGTTGGTCTGGAACGAAGTAGAGCCGCCAGCTGCCGATCGTCCCCATGACAGAATAGAGCAAAGCAACACAACTGGCAAGAAGAGGCAAGGAGGCAACATCTATTATGTTTGTTCCTCACCATTTGGAGGTCCTACCCGAAACAAATTGTGTGTGTGTGTAAGTGTTGCAATGCCAGGACATTAGTAGACACTGCAGTGGCTCAAGTTCAGGACAAAACGGTCGCTTAAAAGCGATGCGTTTGCAATATGTTGTGTCTAGAAGACTAGTAGTTACGGCTTCGAAGAAGCAAACGCCGGTTAACGTTTTAGTTTACTTAGAGATAACGTCTAGGAGCACATTTGTATAGTTACCGATGTGCACGTAGTTAGCATGTAGGTGCGCTAAGGCGCCAACTATGCGCCTATTTAGATTGCGTTTTCTATTCGATTCGATTTTATTCTGAAGAAAGCACTTTGCCCATTTGCAAATGCAGATGGATTGCAGAGAGAAGGGGTGCACTCTGGGCCGTCTCAGCTTTGTGCTATCCGTTGCAATCAGGGAGCATTCGAGAACTCCTGTAGTAGGATAACAATATGAGACAAACTGTCACTTAATAAAAAAAAAGAGACTGCAACAACATGTTTGATGGCTGTTTGTTCTAGTTACATTGCCCTAAGGCGATTGATTAGACGTCATTTTCAAAGATTCTTAAGTATGTAGGTCATGGTTTGTAGGCTAACTAATTAAAGTGGCACTTAGCGTGCTAATTTCAATAATAATTCGACAACTGGTACAAACAAAACTTACTTGGTGACGTTGGAATTTGGTAGAAAACACAAGATCCGTTGTTATAATAATGCAGTAGTTTCAATGGATCTCCAGATTCCTGGTCTTCCAAGTCGCGAGTGGCGTCAGCGGTGCAGAGCTGCCGTTCACCAAACTTCGAAGGGCACTCGGCCACGCAGACTGACGGGCCGCAGTTTAGAAATAGCGAATGAGTTTTCGGGAGCTTGGCGCACGTTGTGAAGTTCAGTACGTATAGGTAGCTCTTATTCCTTTGGCACATAAGAAAGAAGGACAACAGAACCAAAGCTGTGTCAGGTCAAGCCTTTGTTGCTTCTGGTTGCAATTTCGATTTAGTGCCCGATCACCACGTGCTCCATCACGGCAGAACCTGAAAATGCTGAGCTATATTTGTACTTATTCGGAAACATAGTTGTTGCGCTGCTCATTCCTGTGTCTCAACGCAAATTCACAAAAACTGCGCCGTCGACTAGTCGTTTCAGAGGTTTTTCGAATCGGGTAGTAGTTTGTAGCGGTGGCATGATTTCTCGTTAAGCTCGTTTCTCACTCAGTGTGGGCCGGGTATTGAGAAGACGGCCCCCACCAGGAAATCGCTCGATACAAAAATGCCATGTAGTCGGTCAGGACCGATGAAGCAGCGCGCATGAAGTTAAGGCCCGCCGGCCTTAACTTCATGCGCGCTGCTCATAGGGCTTCTGGAGGGATACGACTGTACCTACCTTTCGGGAAGGAATTATTACTAATTGCCGTGCTCCGTAGATATCGGTGTTGATTGCCACTTACGTCGGCGGAATTCCGCTAGAGAATTCCACCAAGGCTACTCGCTTCAGATGCGTCGTGTTAAGGGTTTTCGTCTAAGGTCGATGGCCATAGGAACATGGCTATAGTGGCGAGTTCCTTGCCCTAGTCCGTAGCTTTCACCTAAATAGTCCACTCGGTTTTGCTGATATTTGCTTGTCGCAAGCATATTAGACCACCATGGATCATCCGTGACCTACAGAGAGGTGAAGCGAACTGACAACCCAGCAATTGCAATTAGCCGGGGTTTTGTGAGAAGTGTTATCGAGTCACCAGAGTATTTATCCACCAGCTGGCCTGTCCAAACGATTATAATGGTCGCCACAGACTACTAGTTAAGCAACTCTCCAACGAGGGCCGAGCGTCGGCCTCGAACCCAGCGACCAGACGTGTACAAGGTGGCATTAACCCTATCCGGGACAACGACACTATCATGAACCAGAACAGCATGAAGATGACACGGCCGGTGGGTTTAGAACAGTGAGACACCACCGCAGGGACGGCTGGTCGGTGCTGGTTCTCCTCTAAGTCAAGCGGCAGGGACTGAATAGGGCTTCTGCGGTTCAAATGGGGTCATTGTCCCTGCGGTTCGAATGGGGTCACTGCCCCTGCGGTTCGAATGGGGTCATTGCCACTGCGGTTCGAATGGGGTCATTGCCCCTGCGGTTCGAATGGGGTCACTGCCCCTGCGGTTCGAATGGGGTAATTTCCCCTGCGGTTCGAATGGGGTCATTGCCCCTGCGGTTCGAATGGGGTCATTGCCCCTGCGGTTCGAATGGGGTAATTTCCCCTGCGGTTCGAATGGGGTCATTGCCCCTGCGGTTCGAATAGGCCCACTGCCCACTTCCAAGTCAGCTCTAGGTGGTTGTTGTCATTTAGTACCGATTGGTTGCAGCCTCTACTCCGCAAGCGAGGACCGTCTCTTTTCGTTGCGACGTAGCGATGACCGCAAATACGTGCTAAAGAGACTTGACCTACGTTCGATCCCTTATGGTACAATCCTATACACAATGGTTGGCCATCACCGCTCAAAATGCAAAAAAAAAATGCCATCGGTATTGGCTTATTCAGTCAATCAAGGCATCGACGTTGACTTTTTGTAACTGTTGTAATCTGATAAAATTGCGTCACGCTCAACCCTATTTCTAAACTGCTTTCTGACGACGTGTGAATATGAGTTATAATGCGTATAAGAACTGTTGGAGTTTTGCCTACTTTATTGCTAGCTAGGCAAAATGAGCCATAAATAGCCTAGTGGTTGCGTAGCTGAATGTAAATATCCCTCCTATAAACTAGGTTATTTTTTATTTACTCTCAGAGCTGGTACTGCCCTTTTTTACCAGATGCTATATCGACCACAGGGTGCACGTAATTTAGTATTCGAAAGTGCTTTATAGAGTACGCGATCTACTTAGCTTGCATCTCGATCGACGAGATATAATCCATATTTAAATTAAGTCCCTTGGTTATCGATTGATGTCTCGGGAAACTCCAACGTGGATGGTCCCCGCTAGGCTATTCTATTATCCAAAGGCCTGATTTACTTAATTTAGTATACATGGAAACTGAGCATTGCCCCCGATGTGCATACTAGCACATTAGCACTCGATCGATTGACGACTTGTTCGCACCAATTCGCGTCCTGTGTAAAGTGGGTCTACTCGAATAGCGTTAAAAGCACATTGTGGTGAAGGCCACCTCACTCACTTTGAGGGCAGACTGTAATCTGTCGAAATGTGATCAGCCAAAAATTGTTTTCTAACGATTGATAATCCTAGGACACTGAATTAATTGGTCTTTTTCTGGGCTGGGAATGGCGAATGCATTCACGCACATTCACTGCCGATTATATTATGGCGGGTAGTGTGGGGCTAAACGCGAGGGGAAATAGTGCATGACTCAATCTAATCCGAGCGCACTACCCACTAAGGACCATCTCCCCAGAAACATTGCATTGGCCTGCAACAGCCTGCCCGAGTGGAACATGTTTGTAACGCTTTTCCTGCAGCAGTGACACGAGATATACGCTACGTCAAACGTTCCAGAGGAACCTTGTAGAAGAGGCCTTCTTTGTAGTTCGGTTCTAGAAGTTTTGTGCTTGGAATGCAAGACATGCAGAGAATTCAATATATTTGTTTAATTCATTATATTTAATGTGATGTTTTAGCAAAGTCGCTAGATTGCCAAACAAAATAGAGATAAAAACAGCTAAGACTCGTTAGAAATGCGGTAGAAGAACGATCCCAGCAAATACAACCCAAACTACAGTGAACAACACAAAGGAAGTGAATCAAAAAACCTTTTTAGATGAGCCGTGAACAGAGTTCAGAACGTACTTACCTCATATCTCCGTATCCGCATAGATTGCCGTCCGAGTCGGCTGGCGTGTAAAGCTTCCTAATATCGACGTTGCGAATCACTTTACAACGAGGCGCAAGAACGAGAAAATGTTCAACGTTAGCTTTCTAGATTTTTTTTGCTGTGTGCTAGCGGCAATCATTTGTGGAATCGAAGAGGGTTTCTCAGTATTTTGACTTCATATGTTGGAAGTCACCCGCGCGATCATTTGATGCTGCATCTTTAGATCAAAAGAGCATAGACAGAGTGATTAGAGGCGATAGTTCTTCAGGGTGTCAACAGAATGTCACGAAAATTTGAACCTGACCGAGTAGAGTGACCCACGGATTTAGTGGGTTTGGGTGTCCCAGATCATTCGCTATTACATGCCGGTGACATAGGAGCATCGGGTATTCCCAGAAACCTTCTATATAGAAAGAACACCACCACGACTATAATGATTAGCTCAAATGAAAAACGTGGAACGGTCCGAAACAAAAACGCTAAACAGCCTTTTGTCGGGAGGACCACGTGATCAGACTATTATTATTATTATAGCAATTGCTCTGTCTGATAAGCTCCGCCCCACCTGTGGCATAGGTGGCTGTGTTTGGCCGTCGAAGCGCATCTTCTCGCACTGAGAGAAAACAAGACAATGCTTCAAAACGCGCCCGGCTGCTTTTATGCATTACGATGATTATCTATCTAAACCTTAGTTATTAAAGAACAAGGCAACCATTTCGTCAGGTATCCAACTAAACTAAAATGCCAGCTACTAGGGAAGGTGGCACATGAAACGTTAGGGGAATACCTGCCGGCGTAAAAGAGACATCATAACGGGGGATTCAATTAAAGGCTTGATGCCCACAAAAGGGCCCTTTTAGTGCAGGGCAGACTGTCAACTCTATGAAACGCGATGAAACGCTGCATACACATAATGTGATGCAGTGGATTCTGCTTGTTGGCGGAGTGGTACTGGGGGATAAACGAGTCACGTAGACGGGGCCGTGGAGTGCCTAACCCGGGAACGGATGAGTTCAACTGCCGCCCGAGAGGTCATCTATCCTTGACAGCAACAACAATCACATATGGATACGCCATAAAGAATTGTGATTGCCGGGGAACTAAAAAACCTTAAAGCTAGGTGCAAGGCGGGAAATGGGGCAAATCGGAGGGAGAGGTCATCAAGATGTGACTTTACATTTTAATTGTCTGGCTTGGCGTGTCTTTTTTTTGGGCTAACCATCAGCCAACATTACATTAACGTCCACGGAACTGCTTTCGCATTGTGTCGTAAGATGGACCCCATAAATGCAAATGTGCAACGGTAGGAACTCGCACCTGTGCACCTATGTGTCTCCTCCGGTCGCGAGGCGCACGCAGATGCACCACGCCACCAGGCTCGACGTGTTGGTGTGTCCAAGGGATAAAAAAGAGAATTCAAGAGAGGGGAAGTGAAGTTATCATTTAAAAAAAGGCGCCACTGCACTGTTAGCGCTTGTCTATCTGAACTTCGAATTGTCTGCGATAAATTATGGGCCATGACCAGAGGTTATCAGCGAGCGCAACGGCCTATACTTACCCTGCTCCTCCCGTCAAAAGGTTAAGACTTCAACCCACGCTCTGAATCAGCTTGAGTGTAAACGGGCCTGGCCCTTCCATTGTCTCGAAAGCCATCGGACGAAATTGGTACGGATAGCCAACGCCAGAGCATTTTCTGCATTTGTTTGACATGTACCCAAGGCGCATGACAAGCCATGATGGGCCAACGCACCCACAAGGTCACCACAACGACATTGGTGGGGCACGACTAGGTCAACATCGAGCTGCGGTCCTCGCAATTTCACAACAAGTCAACGGCGTAGCCACGGAGCTATGGGTTTTAGATCTAAAATACCGAAGCCAAGGGTTGAGGTTTGCTACCTATATTGAGCGCAATCCTTAAGGTCTGCGACGCGCTTTGGTATACTCTCACGGGATCCGAGGTAATAATGTAAAATCCTACACTTCGTCGAGTGTCAAATACCTATTGTACGCTGACAACCTAAAGACATCGACAATGGAATGGAGCTATCCGTTTCAAAATGCCTCGTTTTGAAACGTGGCTTCTTCGATCTGGAGCATAAGCTAACCGGGACAAGATTGTCCATCGCTAATGTTGCACAGGACCTTGGTGTATTAATATCAACTGATCTTACCCTTTTTGCACATTTAAGAGACACATTAGTCATATCAACCTCTGTACTTGTGAACATGCTGTTCTGTTGCTTTATCACTAAAATCCAAAATGTGTATATTCGTCTGCGTAAAGCAATTGTGCTATCCAAACTTGTATATTGTTTGCCCGTCTAAAGCCCATACTTGTGCAAGCACATAGGCATCATTAAAGGTTGTTCAAAGAAGATTTCTAAAAAATATCTATAGAAGATGCGATATCGACCTGTATCGAATGCTTTAAACCTTCCGTCGCTCTCGATTTTAGTGAAGAACGACGACGCGCGAGCACTAAAAAGTCGACATAATCCGACATTGGATATTACCTGGTGACGCTTGAGTCTAATTTGCCGCGTTTCAAGTGTCTCTTTCGGCTCACTGCTGTCTTTCGACAACCTCCTAGGAAGGCAGAACATGAATAGAAAACTGTCAACTTCGAAGGTTTCTTAGCAACCGCAGCCCACAATAGAAGAGCGAGACTTTCGGCGGTGTCTCCACTCAGACGGAACACCTGGCCATACGTTAGTGTAATCGGCACACGATTTAGCGATGTATCTACACGCGCGTGCATTCTCCTGACGTCCACATTGAACTATACACTTCTAGCTGAGGGAAGCCGTATACGGCCTCGGGTAGCATAGTCCCTCGTGCGTTCGGGGTGCAGGACATTGATGTTTTGCACTAGGCGAGACTATCATGCACCTGACGGTGGACTCCAGTTCAACGGTTTAACGTTGGTACGTCTTGAGAGGAACAGGGCTCTGACGTGAGATGGAAATGTGACTCTTACTCTAACTTCGTTGATTATACGTGACGGTGCATCCTAGCCTAGGTACGCAGTCATACCAGGTTGATACAAGGGTATACTTTTCAGATGACGGGTGCCATGTATGCCTAGGTACTAGCTGACTCATTAGAAAGGGGCATGCAAGACTACATCCTCATCAATCAGTATACAACACGCGTCGCAGCCAGTAATGAGCGGGCCCTTTAATGGGACAACCAAAGATCAAAGACACCAATTCCGTTCTCGGTGTCCCATGAAAATCTTATGTGCTACACCAGGACTTTGATAGATACATTGTGTGTCGTAGTCATAGGTATTAGATATTAACAGACAGCGCTGACAGAAATTAGCCTACTCAGGTTCAATCGAATCGACAAGCTCGGCACGCCAGCCAAACACGCTGCTCTATCTTTACAGCGTAACCCTGAACCCGAGCTTTGACCTACTGCTCTGTGGCTTATTACGTTGAACTGCATTATAGCGTAATGAATTGTAACGGAATGATATGCATGCATTCATTGTAGAAGTACTAAGTGTTGCACAATTTGTAACCTGTGCAGCCCTGCGCAAAGGTCAAATCGCAGCTGAATGAACGAGGTCGACACTTAAAGTAGTAATGTTTGACTACTCAGACAATGCTCATATCAGCATGCGAGCACAGATCCAGACAGGGCAGACCGACCGCAAATGGCTCCCTCGCTCACAAAGTGGCGTATACGAACCAACAAAGCCGAGCAGTATCCAGACGAGAAGCACAAACAGGAACAAGATGAGAAAGGCGACATCGGTACAGGATCGATTCACCTTCATCGGTACTTTTCCAGTCTTTGTTGTCGTCGTCGTCGTCGACCGGGTGCGGTCTTGCACCGACTTGGTTCTCTCCATCGAAGCCATCTCATACGAGTATCCTGTCGGCAACGGCGACCGATCTCTTAAGAACACACAGTACCAGCCAAGAACAGCCACAGTGTAACTCGACGACGCTTCAGACAGATCATCATCTTTCGGAGCTACTACAACTTAGCCTATTCCCTTGAATGGCCCGTTTTTTTTCTGTATGTGACAGTTTGAATTGATTCTCTCTTATGATCAAGCCTGCAAATCTTAGGAAAGATCCTCACATCGAAGTAGCGTGCCAGGCCGGTATCGAAACCGCGGATTCTAGTTCCCGAGTCATTTATTTTATTTGTTCCCGTATATATATATATATATATAATTTTGTTTTTATCGATTTCTGCAGGTTGGGCCAATGGAAGGTATTAATTAAGCGCATCTTTCAGTTCAGTTTCTAATTTTTTTAAACACACGTTTCTAAAAAAGCGTATTTCATACATTGTAGTACGTGTCACCCCGTTATCTATAATATTATTAATATTCATAGGCACTCTATTTAAACTGTATGGGTACATTAATACAGACATAGTAACGAATATAATCATACCTTTAAATATCTTATCGATTGGGACATTGTTTACGGGGTAATTTATGATGCCATATTTTCTTAAACAAATTAATTGATGAACATCCCCTTAACTCGTTATCGAGAGCGTTTCATATTTATTAGGTCATGGCCACATAAGACGATTTAAATTGCGGTACGTATTGAGGAACTCTCAGATGTAGGCTGTTACGATTTCTGTTTGTGTTGGATATATGTAAAATGATTAATCTGGTAGTAACATATCAGGAAAGTTTTTATACGCAAACATACGTTATTCATGTATGTAAAGTAATCGTAATAATCCAATGGTATTAATTACATCATTAGTAGCATAAATATGATATACGCTATATATAAATAGTATATTCCGTCCTTCCTACAGCCAAAATGGTCCCTTAAGCATTATTCTGTGCAACTTATATCTTATGTGTAACTATTGAAATCGTTGACCCGAACAGTAGCAAACAGTATGTTATATATAGGAGAGAAATAGCGAGATATACCAATATTGCTTAGGCTGCCTAATTAAGACACAATCTGTTCACGTTTGGCAATTAAGGTGTTTATGTAATTACAAGGGTTACACCTAAGCGCATTATGTTCACATGCTTGTTAAATATTAGTATTATCAAATGTAATTGTTATTCACCGGTTCATTGATCTCTGCCATCGACTAAAAATTAAATTATCGTCGTGATTTTTTTGATATTTTTCACACAGCCTTGACTACCAATTTGAAATGAGAGTAAATTAGCCGTTTGTATACTCCTCCCGTCCTCGGAGGGTTATGTGTCCTTTAATCGTCATATTAATAAAGAGCACAGTGCATACGCTTTGCTTCAGGAAATTTGCTTTAATGATTTCGAGAGCTCCTTAGTCAGCTAAGGCTAAACTACCTGTATTCCGTACGATGTCTTTGACGCTGACTGCAGGTCCAAGAGACCGACGGTTATCTCCACCTTGCTCCAACGTATGGGGCTCTGCCACGCTGTGAAAGGACAGCAGTCGCTTACGGACTCTTTCTTCTACGTGCTTGGTAAACATCGTTTCTTGTGTTTAGCATACTACTTCAAGGAAACGGTGAGCTAGAGCTGCTTTCTTCGTGCCAGAAAGGTCAGGCGTAATGCATCGCTGTCCGCATAGCTCCCCCGGGCGGCGGAACATCGTCTTGTTCTGTCTAAATTGATCTCCAGGAAGTTGCAACCGACGTACAGCTTTAGCGTGAGGAGCGATTGCTGCAGCCAAAAACGACCGCAGAAGCAAAGTGCCAGGCCATGTGCGTCCATGCAAATCTGTACCTGGGCGAGCCGTGTCTGTACCGAACTCGGTAGGTCGCTCACTAACGCCGAGAGTAGAATCGGGCTCGTAGTATCGCCATGGCCGACGCCTGTAGTCTAGTAGTAGAGGATAGAGATACGCTCCGCAACCCGTCGTGGGCACGCCGGCTTATATGGATTAATTTCGCGCCACGCTGTGTCGTAGGCAGCCCTGACGTCTACAAGTAACGCGTAAAAGAAAAGAGAACCATGAGAAGTGCAGTCAGGTGGAAGAGACCGGGGCAGAGGAGATCACGACAGTGGTTTTCTCAGGCTTGCTATCTTGCCCACCGTGGGGTGCTCGAGCTTTCGCGCCAAGCGAGGGTAAAGACACCACCACAGCTGCTAGCCAGACGCAGGCTTGACTACTTCAACAGTAGAAAAGCTTACATAAAGCTTTGCCTTGACCACAAGCGTGAATACGCTAGGCGGGAGGAAATCCGACTGCTCGAAAGAGCAGAACGCAAGCCCTCAGCCTACGTTGTATGGCCTCGTAGGGGGGGGGGGGCGAGCCACCTGCTCAGCGACGAACAGGTAACGAGTCATATAACCGCGAGACGGTACGCCTGGCTCCAATGATTGAGCACCCGCTCACATTGGAGCAGGATACTATGAATCTGCCCTTTGAGGTAGAAGAAGTAAGTCAGGTTCTGCACTCTCTTCCGAGAGGAAAGAGTGCGGGGCCAGACCAAGTGTACTATGAGCACTGGGTGCAGTCTGAGCCACTTTTGGCAAACCATCTTTGTGATTTCTTCACCAAAATCATGAAGAGGGGACAAAACGAGCCTGGTATATCGCCAGGCTTTCTCTTTTATTTAAGGGCAAGCATGGTGATGACAGACGAGACCAAAACTTATACCGCGCATTGCGTCTGAAAGGACGCTGAAGAAGATCTTCTGCAAATTGGTTATAAACGGATCGAGTACGTTGTCAACCAGACCCTTCCACCGGAGCAATTCGGCTTTCGAAAAGGTCGAGGAACGCGTGATGCAATCCATGTGCTTCAGTCAGAGATAGAGCAAGCTGTGGCAAAGCCCGAAGGCCATTTGTATGCAGTCTTTATAGACTGCGTCAAGGCTTTCGACAAAGCACCTCGAGATCTCCTGGTGAAGTCATTCCGATACGCAGGGGTTGGTGGCTCTCTTCTAAGCGTAATTTCCAGTTTCTTCGATGAGGACACCTTACTGGTACAAGGTGAGCAGGAAGTGTTGCAGGTAAAGCAAAATGTGGGAATCCCGCAAGGCGACCCATTGAGCTGCGTCTCCTTCACTCTTCTGCTTGCCGATTTTGTCGATTATATTCGACAAGAGTTCCAGAAGGCCACAGTTGTGATGTACGCAGATGACATAGTGGTCGCTCATCACGACCTGGGTGCCATCATGCGCATCACTTCTCTGGCGGAGGTGTTTCTTGTCTCAAGAGGGCTGGAAATAAACGCCATGAAGACCAAGGCTATGAAATTCAGAAGAGGAGGTCGATTGGCGTTCAAAACGTTCAAAAACGTTATACGTTGCGGCGGCCAATCCTTGGAATTCGTTAACTCTTTTCGGTATCTGAGGCTTCGGCTTCATTACACTGGAACGAACTGCTCACATCGTTGAGACAGCGCGCACAGCCCTAATTTCTCTCTTTGGAGAGGTAGGCGATGTCCGGCGACTGTCCGTCCTGACGGCAGTAGCGCTTTTCTACCTCAAGATTGTTCCAGCGCTGATGTATGGCCTTGACAGAGTATGGGAACACCTCACTCGGGCAAACGTTGGTTTGCTTGAAAGGTGTTTTACAATGTACATGAAGCGAGTACTTTGCTTGTCAATGCGGGCAAGGAGCCGCTTTGTGTACCTAATGTCAGGCTGTGCACCAGTTGTTGAGATAATTCGATTGAGGTTGAAGACGCCGCGTACAGTACCATTCGTAAGCTTTATCTCGGAATGGGAAAATAAAGTTGAACAAGTCCGACGAGAGGTCGGAGACCTGGATATTTTCAGGGCCTCTTACCTCTGGTCTGGTCTTGCATGTGACAATCGCCACGTCTATACCAGATACATAGTTCATGGCTATCATCACCTGGTTTGTTCGAATACCAGCTTCCACGAAGAGTACACTGAGTGCGTCTGTCGACTGTGCTCTCAGGTGTGTACGAAGTTTCATGCGTCTGCCTGCCTGGCCCTTGCCGAGAGATCACTGCACTGCCTCTAACATACCGCGAGCAGCTGAATGTATAATTGTATAATCTGTATAATTATGTTATATGCATACTCAAAATGAGTGAAATAAATACGATGAGTAACGCGTCTTTTTACTTCGAAGTGTCCGATGAGGTGTAGTTCAGCAGCATGGTGCACACGCTGACATTGTGGATTGGCCTCGCCTGAATCCGTGTTGCCGTCCTTCAGGTATGCTACTTGTTGTATCTAAGAACATCTGCAATTGGTGAGCCAACATTGCTGAGAGAAGTCTGCAAAGTGATTTTTTTTGGCAATTCCGCAGTATGATGACGGGTCTAAGGATCGCTCTTTCCTCTTGAATTAGTACTGCTGAGTTTGTTCGGAGATGGGCTGCGTGTCTTGGGTGCTCGGTATCAGGTCAGAGCCGCTGCCACTGCCTTACGCAACGTAACCCTTGATATCGCGGCGTTTCAAACTTTAGCATGCGGGAAGAGCCGGGCTAGGTCCTGGGGGGATTCGGTCATTCCTTCGTGTCGTGCGAACACCCAGGGAAGAAACACGATTACGGATTGGAGAACTACCAGCGAACACATGTCGAAAGTGTGCTGCCAGCACGTCCGGTGCGATAAGACACTGAGCGGTAGAGCGTTTCTCTACTTGTAGCAATTTGTACGACCGAAATTGGGCCTTTTTGCTCGATAGCCTTTTCTCCTGGTCTGTTCGAATACGAAGATTCACGAGGCGTACACGGAGAGCGTGTCTGTCAACTGTGCTCTCAGACGTCTACAAACTACCATGCGTCTGCCTGTTCGGCCCTTGCGAAGTGATGCGCTGCCCCTCTCGAGTAACCTGCCAAAAGCAGCTGACAACTGCGTTAGTGTCAATGGTATATGCTTACCCAGTATGAGTGAAAGAAATGTGGCAATGATGAAAAGCCTTTTCGGTGTTGCCTTTTAAAATTTAGCTTTAGCACTTCACCGTTCCCCTGTAATCTCGGCTTGCTGAGCTGTAGTTGGCTATTGGCTAGGATGTGTGCTTGTACCATGTAGTGTTTTTCATCCCTACATTGCTTGGATAACCAAGGAGGAGGACCCTCATGGGTTGTTTTCATCTTTATGCCTTTTGTTTCCACACTACGAACCCTCGCAGCGTAGCTTTCGATGCTGAGTGTAGCCGGTATAGAAAAAGCATTTTGACAATTGCATCAACCAGAAGGAATTCTCTATTATTTCTAGTTGACGCCGCCTGTGATGTAAAAATTGCGCTACAATTAATTTTTATGGCGACCGGTACGTGCCGCTTGGCTTGAAATGGCGTTCGATCTACTGGAGGCAACACTGCAGGAGAACAACCGCTACTTGTGGTGTTTAACATCTTCGCGCCGCCTGCACCTGCTGAGTGCAGCGGTATATGCATATCCAAAGTGCACGAATTAGTCGTGGAGAGCTTCAGCACAAGATTCGGCATTTGTCCTAATTTTATATAAAACAATTTGCCAAATTAAGTTGTGCCCCCCACTCTTTGGGGCGGAAAGGAGCCGGCTCTGCAATTGTTCACCGACACAACGCTGTTCAAACAACATCTGGGTGCCGAACTCTACAGCAACCATCACAGTGCATTGGCACGGTGCGTGCACGTGCAGGTGTGTGTGCATATGTAATTTTATGTATGTGCTCTCATGTGTATGTGAGCGTGAATATGCGTGCAGGTAACGGGCAAACCAGTGCAAACGCCATACATTGAGAAAGCGCCCAACGGTCTTCCCCGCTGCTGTATTACATAGCTACTGCCTCTCCTTTCTTCTCGCCGTTGTCGCTGTTGTCGTTGTCGCTGCTGCAGTGGCAACGGAGGAGCGGCACGGCGGAGAGACGGCTAGTGACATCATAGCGGTAGTAAGAGAAAAGCAGCAACAGTGGTCAGTGCGCTGCTGCTACTGTACCTCTCCGGCTGCTGAAGCTGAGAGAGAACGAGAGAGAGAGTACGGAGAAAGTGGCACTAAGGACGAGAAACGCCGTAGTGCAGCGCCGGGATGCAAACGCCGGTCAACGGATGCAGGGATTTGAACGGAAGAGTTCGAAGGAGAGTGGGGTTTACCACTCCGCTCACCATCACCAGAAATGGAACTGATACCGAGATGCGGCTTACACCAAGGAAGTCATTTTATGAGTTCACACAGGGTATAGATGAAAGCATCTTGGATGGAGAAGATACTCCTGGTGGTGCCATAGGAAGCAGAATGGGGGGGCGGTCGCTGGATGCGGAGGCGGACATTACTGCCTACCTCATTAGGCCAGACCGCTGTGAAGTTTGCCGGGCAATGGTAGCGCCCGCGAGACCGGACGAAACCAACCGAAACTTCACGTGCGTCCACTGTGAAAAATGGAAGGCAGCCGACGGGGACAAAATGCAATACGCAAAAGCAGACGCCTTACAAACGATTAGGCTGGCCGTCGCCAACAACACCCTGGCCATCAACCGTATTGAACGACAAATTGCCTTTCTTATGCAGCGCCTCGGCTTATCCTGCGACGGAACCACCCTGAAAACAAAGGAAGAAGGTGACTCTCTGTCTGGCGCCGGCAGTGTCGATACTGCCAAGGAGGACAAAGAGGCCGGGTCCCCCAAGGACCGAAGCAAGGCGAGGAGGAGAAAGAAAAAGAAGCAAAATAAAAACACGCAACCGCAGGACGCACCCAAGGAACAGCCGAAGGAGAGGACAGCAGCCAGCATTATGTCAAACAACAACGTGGATGCTGCTGGCTGCGAGAGCAACATTACCGAGCTCGCAGATAAAGAGAAAGAGCGGGTTGACTCTGGTTTGGCGGACCCCTGTCCAGATGGATCTGACGGCGGTGGTCTGGATGGCTTCATCCATGTTTCATCGAGGAAGCGATATAGGGAGGATGCCCCGGGTACGGCTTCCATGTATCTTGGAGGCTGTAGCCCTGGCTATACACCAATGAATCTCCAACGGTTCATTAAATCGTTGGGTTTTGCGGTCGTCCGATGTTGGCAACTTGGTGGACATGGGAAGGAACAGACCGTCTGTTCCTTTAAAGTCCAGGTTCCAGTTGCTGATCTTGGCCGACTGCTATCTCACGAATATTGGTTAAAACATGGCTTAAGGGCGCGTCCTTTCTTTAGCGACTTCCGAGGACGTGGGCGGGATGGTGCTCAAGGACCGCCGCCAGAAGGTCCGGTTGGTGTTGGGCACCCCCCCGCCATCCATGACTAGTCCCTTTGAAGATATTGACCTACAGGAGGCTTCTCGTTTCTGTAGGCTGGTTTCTCTGAAGGACCTATCTGATGGCTACACCAGCTTTGCAGGATTGCATGTAAATGCACGGGACCTCCGATCTGGAACGAGGTTCGAAGATCTCACGCTTCTTATGGATAGCTCACGTGTGGACTGGGATGTCGTGGTGGTGAGTGAGACCTGGTTTGATGACCCTGACGCCGCCTTGTTTAACATACGAGGCTACACTAGTGTGTCTGTGTGCCGACCTGGAGGAAATGGAGGCGGTCTCTCAATCTATGCGCACTCTGCACTTGATCTGGTGGAATCGACAACACGATCGAGTGATGACGGGAGTGTGCAGGCTATTAGGCTGAAAATTCGCCGCCCTGGTTTTTATGGCTATGTCGTCGGGGTGTACTCCAATGAGGTCCGGTCAGCCGGCACTCTGATGGATATCTTAGACGACCTTGTGACAACGACTGGGGATCTGCCCTGTGTACTTCTGGGTGACACAAACATCGATATTTTGAGTAACGAAGCTGTGAGTGCTGAATACTGCTCTGGACTTGCTAGCAAGGGCATTGAACAGGCCATAAATATCATCACTCGTCCTAATCTTAGATCTGATGCAGTGTCACTTGGTTCGTGCATAGACCATGTCGCTATTGCCAATTGTGAGCGATATGTCCGCATCCTTCCGTTTGTCGTTGACACGGTCTTTTCCGACCATTACCCAGTAGGGATCACACTGACGGGTAACAAGGCATCTTTAGCGTCGTTGACGATGAAACCAAGTTCGATCGCTGCGAGTCTCTATAGGAGATTCGATGAAAACAGCCAACGAAGGTTTCAAGACGGTGTCACCAGGGTGGATTGGTCTTCTGTTCTCGACTCAACTGATCCCAACGAGGCCTTCGAGTCATACAATGGTAAGCTCCGGCTCCTGTATAGCGATTGCTTCCCGTTGCGACAGCGAAGGGCTTCGAAAAAGGTAAACCGCTCGCCTTGGTTCACTAATAATTTGGTTAATTTGAGACATGCTGTCGATCGCGCTCGCCGCCAGTGGGTTAGCACACGGTCCGCAGTTGACAAAGAGGCGTTTCAGAGATTGCAGGTGTTGTACAAGGTAGAACTGAAAGTGGCTAGGGATACCTACTACGAACAACAGTTTGCCGCTGTACGTAACCGCCCTGCCAAGCTCTGGAGTTTCCTTAATGAAATCTGCGGCCGTAGCAAAAAGTTTGGAGCGGTGCCGAGTCGACTACTAGTCGAAGAGAGGGAACTGGAGGAGGTCCAGGAGATAGTGGACGCACTGAATGATTTCTTCTCATCTATCGGTAAAAAAACTACATCCTTGCTCCCTCCTCAAGAGCCGATTGACAGTTTCATCTCAAACCTATGGAGCTCCGAGCCCAACGCATTTTCCTTTAGTGCTATTACAGCTCAGGAACTGCGAATCGCTGCTAAAGACGTAAAGACAGACTCACTCGATAGCGATGGAAACGTGCCGGGTAAATTTCACTCTAAATGCATTGACAGCTTAGCGGCCCCTCTAGCTGCCGTATTCAATATTTCCATTAAAACGGGCGTGTTTCCGGAACGCCTCAAGACATCTTCGGTAACTCCGCTGTATAAGGGTAAAGGCGGGAGGGACCAACCTGGTAACTATCGCCCGATATCCTTAGTGTCTTTCGTCTCAAAAGTATTTGAAAAGCTTGCTAAACAACAGCTGGAAAGCCATTTAAATGACTTAAATTTCTTCTCTAAAAATCAATTCGGTTTTAGGGAGGCACGATCAACTGAGCTGGCATTGGGACATATATGGTGGGAGATCATTAAAGCTGCGGAGGATGGAAAAATGTGCCTTGGTGCATTTCTTGACGTAGCCAAAGCGTTCGACTGCCTCGACCACTCTATGTTTCTTAAGATGCTTCTGCAACTAGGCTGCGCACCAGCAGTAACATCTTGGTTTAAATCGTATCTTAGTGGACGGAGGCAATTTGTGGCGGTGGGAGCTCTAAGGTCTGCGACGGAAACTGTATCCACTGGTACGCCCCAGGGGTCGGTTCTTGGACCTTTTATCTTCATCACCTACATGAATTTCGTCCTGCGGGGCATCGAGAGGTACGTAGATTGCCGCCCAATCGTTTATGCAGACGACACCACTCTTTTGTTCCGTGTCTCACCCTCCCAATTGTCCAATAATAGGTTTAATCTTCAGCACGTTGAAACCGGTATTGAGAAGGCCATGTCTTTATTTCAAAGATTTGGTCTTGTCGTTAACCCGACGAAGACGACACTCGTTCTTTACCACACCCCACAACGGGCATCGAGACAGAAGTTCAAAACTGGTAATATCTCCCTCCAAATAGGCGGCTCTGCTATCCCTCTCAGCTCAGAGGCAAAATGTCTTGGCATTGTGCTACACGAGCATATGAAATGGGACAGTCAAGTGAGATCAAATGTCAGGGTCTGCTACGCCGTGGTGGCCTCACTCGTGCGTTTGAGGAGAGCCAAGGCTTCGCGGGATCTTCTGGTACGTGTCTACAAAGCGCTTATGGAACCAATTCTAACTTACGGAATTACTCTGTGGGGCGCCACGTATTCCACGACCCTAGACAAGCTAAGGGTCGTCCAGAATGACGCGGTTAGAGCCATAATAGGTCTTCCTCGTCGCGCGAGTGTGACTCCATGGTACACCAGGCTCGGGCTTCTCAAGCTTGATCAGCTGACACGTTTAAAGTTAGCCGTGCTAGCCTATAAGGTGCAAAACAATGGAATCCCTTCAGATTGTGTTTTTGACTTCGTCCTTACCCCAGTACGGTCGCAGCGCTACAGGAACCAACTCAGAGTGCCAGGGTTTAGACTCACTCTACTTCGGCACTCACTGGCCTACATGCTGCCCACGGTCTGGAACGAGCTGCCGTTGGCGCTTCGAAATACAAGCCGGGCCGCTGTTTTTAAACGACATCTTCTCTTACTGCTGAAGAACGAAGAAACAAGTGACTCCGAGTGAATTGTTTTAAACTTATTTTACTATATAGGTATTAAACTTGTATTAGGTTGTTCTAAAGTTTTAAACTTGTATTGTGTTACTTATACTCAATTTTGTTGCTTTACACTCCTGATTTGTGCACACATTCGTAAACTTCTGTTGTGCTACTTATACTCAATTTTATTGCTTTATCGCGTACACACATTTGATCGGTACAAAGACTCGTATATTATGTATATTTTGAATGAAAGGTGACAGATTGCCAACTTGTTGGGCACGTCAATAAACCTGATTGATTGATTGATTGAAAAAATACCATTACGTTCTTCTACGGTAAGTATGTGACATTGCATTTTATTTTATTCGTAAAAAAAATCTATCTTCAGATATGAGGCAATTGTGTGTGCTAGGTGTGCTCTTCAGCTTTAAATACTACCCATGTTGTGCAGGACGTGTGTCTGGACTAAGTTTTCTAACATCGACGGCGGCCCGCTTCCAACGGGCTCGAGTATATTGATATTGTGTCTTAGGAGCACCCCATAATACCCCTAACGGTTCAATGTTTCTGAACCGTGGA
Organism: Dermanyssus gallinae; assembly: GCA_003439945.1. Lineage (NCBI taxonomy): Eukaryota > Metazoa > Arthropoda > Arachnida > Mesostigmata > Dermanyssidae > Dermanyssus > Dermanyssus gallinae. Next base: position 60,453 of record QVRM01000717.1, read on the forward strand.
GCTTAGAGGTACATACCAAGGGCCGTTACGTACCAGTCCCCCGTAATTTTACCCTATTATGTTTTGAATTACATGACTGTTGGTGCCAGTCGACGAGAATAACATTTCAGTCGCTACTGTCGGCACTTTTTCTCGGGCTCAGCCTTTTTCCGCGCATTCTTTACGACCAAAGACTAGCTGCGCCTGCCTCGAAAAATCGTCGGATGCTTGGACGTTGGATACTGGTATGTATTTCAGGACTGGCGGGGCGTCGTACTGCTTTTTTACGATACTTCTCGAGACTCTGTTTAGTTGCTCCATGCTCAGCAGCCTTTCTTTGCAGGCATGCTACCCAAGTAGCTTCATGGACCTTGAAGCTACTTGCGCAAACAACAGCAGACCTGAGCGTTGCAACCTTTCGTGAGGTGCTCCGTACAGCCGCATCTCCGAGATTAGGGTTTTGAGGCCCCACACCTCGCAGCAAGTGGTCCAGGCTATAATATGAATAGCACTGGGAAGATCCATGATATAGTACGACTTAACGCTGTGTTCGCTCGTTTTTGGGTAAAGCGAGGCTCCTTTATCTTGTCCCTGACGGTGTTCGCGATGTCATGTTCGCGGATCTCATTAAAGTGAAGCTGTGAGCGTTATCAGTCCCGGAAAGGTTTCGGTTTCCTGCCTGACAAATGTCACTCTTAGAGGATGCAACTTTAACTTCGAAGCACGAGTTCGGCTATGCCAGGTCACTGTGGTAAATTCCGAATCGTTTGGGAGTTCCTCACCGTTATGCGCTTCATTGGTTATGAATCGCACGTTGGCGTATCGAAACGGAGTCGCTTGACAACCGACGACGGAGTCGGTGATAAATCGGCCGACGCGCGACCCATAAGCACGTATGGACTTTATCTTCTTATCGACGACAGTGGAGGTAAAACGTGCGATCAAAGAAACGACTGCATCGAGTGCAGCATTGTTATTCATCTCGTCAACGTCGTCGTAGCAATGGGAGAAAGAATCGTTCCAGGCAATCAGCTTCAAATGCTTAGCTATTTCCTCGATATTCATTTTCTGGAAATTGTCCCTGCTGAGCATTGGTAGCTCGGCAGCGTCAATTTCAATGCAGAACGAGACAAGCCTGTGATCTGAGCTAATTCATGATGGGATCAGACAACACAATGGTGTGAGCACTTAACGTCAAAATGATATCAAAAGTAAAACCAGATTTTATGCGTAGGGGCAATCAATCAATCAATCAGCTGGACGAAGTGATTCTCAAGATAGCAGTTGCCGAGAAGGGCAAGGTCCTACAGCCATTGTTGTAAGGTCGAATAACCAACAACGGCTGTTGGACCTTCAAATTTACAGTACCAGATTATGGAGTCGCAGCATCCACGAATCACATCCGCTTAATACGGAGACAAAAGGAAACTCCACAAAAAACGAAACCTTTGTGTGTGCTAAGTGAGCAGTTTAGCTGCAATATGTCCGCCAGGTAAGTCGCACAAGACATATATATATATATATATGTGTGTCTGTCAATTTTTTTAATATAATGTTTCTGTTATGTTAGCACCTTGGAGTGAACAATTGTCTCTAGTCTTACGTATGCATACTTAATGCTTACTATGTGCGTCATTGTTCCCTTAGGCTAGAAGTCGCTCTTTTAAAGAGGGCTGCATTACACGCTAAAATAATAAGGCAGGCATATAAAGGCCGCCCTCCTTGAGAGGCTTTGTATTACGAGCTAAAACATTAGGTCATAAACGAAAATTCACGTTGTAGCTCTGTTATCACCCCTATTTTCCCCCACGACCTACGTCAGTTTCGGTTTCGGTTTCGACCGGTGTGCATCGCCACAGACTGCTCTTATCAATTTTTGGCGATTTTATCAAATTTTAGTGCTTTTTATAAATGTAGTTAGTGTTCAAGAAGTTTACTGTGAAAGCGTGTACATCGTGTTGCTGCAGTTTGTGGATATCTGCAGGTGCTAGCTCGAGAGTCTTATCTTAAACTATGCACTAGTCAAATACTTGTTTGTTTTTAAACTTATTTTAAATAGATTTAGTTTTATTTTAATTCAAATTTGTGCTTAAACTATGACATATTGTGCTTTGTGAGAACTTGTGTTTTTGAGATATCTCTGTGAAATGATGCATCAACCGAGGTTGGGCGTACTGCCAGAAACACCCCGTCTTCCCTTGGAGATGAGTTTTAACTTTGAAACGCCAGCTGTGCACCGTTCAACACGACGGCGACAACAGATCTCAACGCCATCAGCACCGCGTATTACTCCAGCCATCGCATGTATTTACTGCGGTGGATTGTTCAGTGTGGAAGAACCTAAGTGCGATGGATTTGTATGCATTCATTGTGAGAAAAGAATTAATAAGGAAGTGTTGGAAACAAATCTCTCAAACATTGTGGGAGACCAGCAGAGTCAGAACAGCTGTGATAAAAACTATTGTGAAATTGTTGGTAAAACTTTGTGTGCTTTTAAAAATGCTCTTGAAGATCTTAAGAATATGATTTTAACTACCGACAAAAATTACGCTGAAAATTCAAGACCATTTTTAATCAATTGAACAGCCTTAAAGCCTGCTGTAAGGCGCACACAGCTGGCTTCTCCTCCTCCCCCCAAACCAAGATGCCGCCCACTTTGGCCAGTGTAACATCGGCTATTGTGCAAAGTCCTGTCATTGTCGATCATGACACTGCAGCAGAACTGGCATCAACCTCTTCCCTTTCCCCCAGCACGAGTGGCATTGCAAGTGGACGCCGTGACAAGCAAGTCCCTGCTGCCGACGGCTGAGGGAGGTGGTGGGGGGTGGAGGGATTGTGAAGAATAGCGAGATGACAAATAGAGAGCAGGACGACGACAAGAGAGTGGAAGCTGGTGACAGCGAAAAGTCGACGGGCGGCGCAGAAGAGTCATAATAAACGCGAGGAGCAGCAGATATATAAACATCAACAACTGAACAAACAACAACAATAGAAGACGAAACAAAATCGAAAAGGAGAGAGATGAACAAGAAGAAAATATCTAATTCAAACGGCACGCAGCAGTTAATGAGAATGAATCATGAACTGCCCAGAGGCGTTTTAGTCGTTGGCAGCTCGAATGTAAAGCGCGTTAAGACATTTGTGATGAACGCCATCGGGAATGACAAACGTTGCGATATTAATAGTCATGGAGGGGCAACTATGCGCACTACAATTGAATATGCATTAGGTAAATTGCGCCGTGATACTCGCCGCTTCAATCTAGTCATTCTCCATTCAGGACTTAATGATGTGATAAATAGTGCTGCACGACAAGGTTGCTCAATTTCCGAAGTATGGTCCGAAATTGAGTGTGCGCTTAATGATCTTGTCAGTTTTATCTACAAATACAATATTCGGACTAATTGTCTGCTCCATTCCCATTGCAGTGGGCTATGAAGAGGAGTGTAGGTATATTAACCAACAATTAAGATGCAAATTCAACATGAGTACCATTGTTTTTAAAGATTTTAGTTACATTCAAAAGAAAGCCACAAATATGCATGTTGATGGAGTGCATTTTGGAGTTCATGGTGCTCGGTTGGTTGCTCGACATATCTCTCGCGAGATAGCCAACCACCTGGACATAGCCGTCCAGTTGGATCTTACACAACCATCATTTAAAAACGGTCGTAAAATGGCGGAACGTAGTTCTTATTTTCGGGACAATATAAAAGCTCCACAAAAATTGAAAATAAAGTCCCATTTCAAGCATCCATTAAAGACAATCAAGCCCTCCGACTCGGAACCTCCGGTCTACAATTGGCATCATTTTCCCCCTCTACCATCGAATCTAATCGCCCCATTCAATCCAGCAGTTCCGCCTCCCTCACTCCCCCCGTGGCTACTTGCGCTCTAAAATGTTTATATTTCAATGCACGCTCGATTGGAAAGGACGATCGGGTTCAATTGCTCAATTCATATACGGCCTTACATAATATTGATTTAATTTTTATAACTGAAACGAGGTTAGGTGTAGGCGGAAGACACGTTACAAATAGTGAATTAAGCTGTGATGATAGGTATTCAGTACTCCGGTGTGATCGCGGCTCTCGAGGAGGCGGTGTTTGTATATTAGTTAGAAAAACGCTTAAGTTTTGTGAGGTCAAATTAGATGATGATATTGAAGCATTAGCGCTTGACGTGTATTCAAAATCGTGTTCAGTCAGGATGGCATGCTTTTATGCTACAAATGCTGGATCGCTGCCTGAGCGCAAGAATCGCATAAATAGAATATGTGATTCTTTTGAAAATATATGTGATAGTTCTAAACCAATTTTAATTGTAGGCGATGTTAACCTTCCAAGAATTGACTGGGAAAATGTGTCCCTTTTAGATTCACAAACCATGGAGGCTACGTTTACAAATGCCTGTATAACAAATGGGTTTATATCAGCAAGTGACTGAAATTACGCGTCCTCCAGTGGATGTAAGAGACTCAAGCGACAAGGTTGGGCCAGAATATATTACAAACTTAAGTGATTTATCTAATCATACAAACAGTCATCTGTCAGATGAATCAAGCTCAATTTTGACACAAAACGAAGACCCTAAAGGAACATTGATTGATTTGGTTCTTACAACCGATCCAGGTATAATAGAAGATATATCTGTTTTTAAATCCCCGATGCCCTCCGACCATAACGCGATCTCTTTTAATCTTTTATTCGATCCGAATATCCCCCTATTGAGAAGGGAGGGTATAATTTCTTTTAAGGGTGATTACGACCAAATCATAGAAAAACTGTCACTTGTACCGTGGAGACATATATTCTTAAACTGTGAAACCGTAGATGATATGTATAATTGTTTTGTTTCTCAGATGCACGCTGTGATCGAGGAATTTATTCCCAAACGCACCGGCAAGTCTAAAAATAACACTAGACTTCGTGAGTATATCTCTAGTCTAGAATCACTTATTGAAAATGATGCGAGTCCGCGGTTTGCGACCAAACTGCGTAGAGCGAGCAGAAGGCTTCGGGTATTGGAAGAATCCAATCTCGATTTTAAAGATTCTAAGTCGTTTTTTAGGTATGCCAATAAACGCTTAAGGGGGTAAAGAGGATATAACAGCACGAAAACAAGCAATACGGTTATCACTGATGACATCTCCAAAGCAGATGCCTTCAAAAACTTCTTTTCCTCTGTTTACGTGGCCCAACCAGGTCCAACAAAAACACTTAGTTTCTCGTCACCAACGCCATCAAGATGTCCGTATTTATTTGTGTCGGAATATAATATCTTAAAGAAAATAAATCAACTCCCATCTAAATGTAGCCTCACCCCAGACTGTATCCCTCCATTATTTTATAAAAGAGTGGCGCATGTTCTAACTGAGCCGATCTCATTAATTTATGCTAGGTCTTACGAAGAAGGTGTTGTGCCTGATTTTTTTTCCGACAATCCGTAATTACGCCTGTACATAAAAAGGATCTAAATCGAATGTTGATAACTATAGACCTGTGGCACAATCATCAATAGCGTGTATATTATTGAAAATTACTTGTGGATCACATATTTAACTTCATGCAGTCTGAGGAAATGCTTGACGAGCAGCAACATGGCTTTACTAAGGGGCAAATCTACAGCAACGCAGCTAGTGGAAATGGTTCAAGATTGGGCCATTTATATTAACAAAAGAAAGCATTTGATTGTATATACTTTGATTTTCTAAAGCATTTGACAGAGTAAACCATTTTAAACTTTACAGAACTAATTGACCTAAATATAGACAAGTACAGTGTTTTATGGATATCAAGTTATCTAACGAATCGAAGGTTTTGTGTGCGGGGTCAACAACAGTTTTAGTCAGTATGGGGTGTGTCCTCGGGCGTGCCTCAGGGATCATGTCTGGGCCCATTGTTATTCTGTATATTCATTTTAGATCTTAAAAACGTTATACCCGGAGCCCTTAAGCACAAACTATATGCAGATGATCTTAAACTTTACGGGCCATCTGGCACACAAGCTGACAGGGAAATATTACAGAAAACAATTGACTCCATCTCCGATTGGTGCGTCAAAAATGATATGATCATTTCGGTCCCTAAATGCGCCGTTGTGTGTCTGAAGGGAGGGCCACGTCTACACACTTGATGGACAGGATATACCCAGAGTAAACAGCATTCGCGATCTTGGGTAACGATAACACCGGAGCTAGATTTTAACATTCACATTACGCAGACCATTCAATCTGCTAGTCTTATATGTAACATGATATTTCGTTGTTTTATTATCGAATGTCCATTGTTTTATATCCGCCTCTATAATAGCCTTGTACTTCCCAAATTCATCTACAGCTGTGAAGTCTGGCGGCCGTATTTAAAGAAACATATTGATGCAATTGAAAAAGTTCAGTCTAAATTCCTTCGACGTGTTGCATTGAGATGTAAGGTAGAGCGTAGCAGTCTCGACTTACTACCTATATCAGAACGACACTCGAGAGCAGATTTTAAAATGTACGCACGAATATCTCAGTCGAATAGACTCCCTATCTTTTTTAATATTCGAAACAACAATCTACGCAGTACTCAAACCATATCGTCAAAAATAGTTGCACGATCTGACCGAATCAACAATATGTTTTCGTGGCGGATGGCGAGAATGTTGAGAACTATGAATTCGTGATATAATATTATAAACTTTACTTTTACATATATATCACGCACTGATACTATTGCGTCCTTGTATATGGTTCATTTTTCTTTATGCGTCTTATATTGTGCATTGTATATATTGAATAACCAACTTGTGAATAACCATGTATATAATTATATTCCCTTTGAAAACAATAAAGGAGCACTTGAATTGAATTGAATTGA